>JANEYF010001958.1:4222500-4293115 GCA_029963845.1 Rhamnusium bicolor
TTTTTTTTTTTTTTTTTTTTTTTTTTTTTTTTTTTTTTTTTTTTTTTTTTTTTTTTTTTTTTTTTTTTTTTTTTTTTTTTTTTTTTTTTTTTTTTTTTTTTTTTTTTTTTTTTTTTTTTTTTTTTTTTTTTTTTTTTTTTTTTTTTTTTTTTTTTTTTTTTTTTTTTTTTTTTTTTTTTTTTTGTTTTTTTTTTTTTTTTTTTTTTTTTTTTTTTTTTGTGTTTTTGTTTTTGTTTTGGGGTTGGTTTTTTTGTTTTTTTTTTTTTTTTTTTTTTTTTTTTTTTTTTTTTTTTTTTTTTTTTTTTTTTTTTTTTTTTTTTTTTTTTTTTTTTTTTTTTTTTTTTTTTTTTTTTTTTTTTTTTTTTTTTTTTTTTTTTTTTTTTTTTTTGGTTGTTGGGGGGGGGGGTGGTATATATATATATATATATATATATATATATATATATATATATATATATATATATATATATATATATATATATATATATATATATATATATATAGTTACGCAGTATGTTACTGTGTTACTGGAAAAGTACACCTCTGCGCTTGTGAGTTTACGTCAACAAATTAGTCAGAGGGTTTTTTTGACAACTAATATGAGACATAAAAATAATAATATAATTCTTTAACGTTTTAGAAAACGAATATGTTCCCCTTTTCTAAGTTATTTATCTTTTTTTTTTATAATATGTCAAGCGTGAAACTTGACACATTAAATAAAAGTCCACACAAGAAATTTGGTCGTGTCGCAATCCAAACCTGGTAACACAAGAACTGACGACAAGTTTTAACAGGGAAAAATTCATTGCCTATGGGGATCGGTATTATCGTTCACGTAATACGAAAGTGAGTATGCGCCATTGCACGCGCTACAATACCACGAAGAAAATCCCGTTCACGTATGGAATATCTTTAATCACGCACGAAAATTTTCGTACTGTACGGTTATCATGTACACGTACACGTCCGTATCATATCGTACTACGATGTGACAGTGAAAGTCACATCGCGCGCCCATCCCTATTTGAAATACACACGGTTAATTATTCGAAGTGTCCGAAATATTTAAGGTCGAAATTCTCGCGCGGTCACCCGGTACATCAATACAGAAAAGTATTCTTGTTTTGAATATACCAATTTATTTCGGAATTTTAATGTCATATTTGCTCAAAAGGGGACGTTTCTTCGCTTGAAACAATCATGAAAACTGTAGCAAAATCTGGATTAATTTCTTTAACTTGAGAGCAGCATAAATCAAATGAAAATATTCATGTATGGATAATTTCAACTTAAAAATGCCTTTTACTCGTAGAACAAATCTATAAATTCGAAACAAGAATAGATTTCTTCCTTTGAATATATTTACATCGAATTTTGGACACCCGGTACGTTTAAATAATTGAGACAAGTATTATAGAAACCTTTCTACATTGAAAAGTATATACAGCGTGGGGCACCGAAATCGACAGAGGCGCGTTTAGTGGAGTTAAGCCCATTTTACGAAAAAACGCTCGGACTTTCATTGGGTATTTTCGATCGCGCTACTTCAACCCTTCAGCGGTGGCGGAACCCACCCCTAAAATTTTAAATGGCAAGGAGGTCAAGTAAAAGATCGTTTTAAAGCTCATTAAATTATCTTACGTACTGTACTTAAAAATCTATGGTTCGTCCTTTTGTTTCATGAGTAGATTTTCCCTAAGTGAATTGTTATAATTAAACTGGTAGCTATAACAGCTGAAATTAACACAAAAATATATATAAGTATATATATCAGTGTCGTCCTCTTCCATGACGAAAAACCTTAAATTTATCTATGCTTTAAATAATGAAATGCATCAAATAATTATCAATTTGAACATATGAATATAGAAAACAACGTCTGCAGTGAGGAATGCTCAAAAACGGACGTCATGCATAATGTTAAGTGGTATACGAACGTCTTGGTCCAAAACTTCTTAGTGGCTGTTAGATTTTTACTCCTTAATGTTTAACATTGACGAGTTTTCCACAAAACACCATATACTGCACTCGACGCACGTTTCGTCAACCGAGTTGGCATCATCTGGTGATGATTAAAAATCAATCGATAATAGTTTTAATCGTCCAGATGATGCCAACTTGGTTGGCGAAACGCGCGTCGAGTGCAGTATATGGTGTTTCGTGGAAATCTACGTCAACGTTATATTCACATCGAAGGTTCCAACCCACTTCAGTCCTTAATGTTTAATGGTTTATAAACCCACCATAAGCCTATACTGCAGAAAATGTAGTAGTCTTGGCTGGTTGGCTACAAGGAAACGTTCCTCGTCTGTTTCGTGGGGTGTTCTCTCTGCTGGGCATATTTCTACAATTCGTAATTTTATATTACTAGAGTGTTTGTTACTTATTATTTTAATAAGGCACGCTAGAGGTTAGGCTCCTACATAAAGTATCGTTAACAGAGACTATGTTGAATTTCTTTATCTAGTTCTATTTCGGTTTCAATAATGTAATTTTTTTTAGCAAAACAATAATTTCTAGGCAAATCAAAATTTCAATTTAAAGTTGTTATAATTTTATTTTATTAAACATTTTGATTTACGCAATTTAATATTATTGTTTTAAATAAAAGATCTTAAGTCTTAAATTGAACATACATTTTTTTGTATAGAGAATTAATTATGATTTTAAAGTGTATTAATTTTAAAACGTTAAATACTTTTGAAACAAGAATGTTAGAACCCTTCATTTAAAATAAATTAAATGATTAACTTTATTTAAGAGTAATTTCAAATAAATAGTGCCCCCCTCTTATTTGAAATAATATTTTTCCTTGCACAGTGTCCCCGGATAAAGTTCACAATACTCGTAAATTTTTTGATTTTCAATTTTTCGACAAAACTCGTTCTTCATAAAATGTTTATCGTATTTTAAAAATTCAAAAGCGTAATCAAATATTCGAAAAATTATACAGGATGATCAAAAATTTTAAAGTGAAATTGGTTCAAGAATACACTACCAGTATTTTTCTCTTCAGAGCAAAATGTCATGAACAACTGTTGTTCGTAATCATAAAACCGACTTAAATGTATAATTTCATTGAAAAAAATCAGATGTCATGGAAGACCAATATTTTCAATTAATGCTGAAATGCTTGCTTACACGATACTCTTCTTTATTTTTCATTTTAAAGAAAAAACGTAGGTATTCTTAATTAAAAGCTATGTTTTATGATTATGAACAACAATAATTGTTATTGTTCATGACATTTTCACTAAATAGAAAAATTACTCTTGAACAAATTTCACATTATGTTTATGGGCCTTGCTTAAATTTATCAGAAGCAAACAAACTTCAAAAAAATCCAGAATATCTGTATTAGATTTGTAACAAATACTTCCATCTACGAACATATAACACCACATATCAGGGAGTTAAAACTACTAAAAATAAATGAGAGGCGCTTCCTACATTTCACCTCACTATTAAATAATGTCATCCTAACGCAAAAACCTATCTATCTCTATGATAAACTAATTGCGAGAAATGTCATGCATAACCGAAACTTGAGATATACAAACGACCAATTGCATACAATAAGGCCTAAATATGAAACATTTCGATCATCCTTTACCTACCTCTCGACTTATGTCTATAATAATCTACCTCCACAGCTACACAATAAATCAACAAATGTACTAAAACGTCAACTAAAGTCTCTGATTTTGAGCGGCGAATTAAACATAAATTTAAAATTGTTTTAGGCGGTGATAAAATAGTGATAAAATCTAGATATCATATAGATAAATACTGTTTTTGATATATATTATATGTTCATATACTGTAGATACATGTACTTAACTAGATATACGTTAGATATACACATATTGTAATATTGCATATTATATACTGTACTAATACTATACCAATGGTATCCTAGGTTAGTAGTTTTGATATCAGTGTATACTGTACCACTAACCTTTTGTGTTAAATTCCTTCCATTTTACACAATAAAGACATTTATTATTATTATATTATTATTATTTTTATAGTTCTCGATCACCCTGTATAATTTTTCGAATATTTGATTGCGGCTTTTGAATTTTCACAAGCAAAACTCTATAAAGAACGACTTTTTTGAAAAATTGAAAATTAAAGAATTTACAAGTATTATGAACTCCACTGTATACAAACTTCATTCATTTATTTGGATTGAAACGCAGTTATTAATTTCAAATATCCTTTTTGTGTATACACCGGTATACAGGGTGACTGGTAGGTCGACGTATTCCTTTAAGGGTGTGTGTGTGTGTTGTAGAGCTCATTTGCAATAATTGATTTAACTAAAATATCCATTATGCAGAACCCAATAATTCTTGAGATATTTTGAGTTGTGTTTTTTTTTAATATTTCAGTGTCCAATGTTGTTTACACAGTAACATAAATTATATGCCAAATACTTTGCTAAGATAAAAATACAAACGCCAAAACCTATACCTGTAAAAAAACTAAATTAAGATACCTATGTATCTCGAAAACTATAGGGTTTTGCATAACGGATGTTATGGTTAAATCAATTGCAAATGCAAACTCCCCCTCAAAAGAATACGCCGACCTTCCGATCACCCTGTATAGTGTATTATGATTTTCTTAAATCACACTTTAGAACAAGTATTCGGTAGATTCTGTAATAATAATAAATCACAGCAAATTATTGATTTAAATTGTTTAAGAAAATACAGTAGTTTTTGAAAAATCAAATTAAAAAAAATGTCCACCTTGCAGCAGTCAAAGTGCACTGGGTTTGTCGATTTATAAGTCGACCGTCAACTGTCTTCCTGTACTGGTGGAGTGAGACAAGACGGGCGTTCGGGGCGCGTTGCCGAAGAGGAAAAGACGTGCGTTTGCGGTTGCTGCCGGTCTGCCGGGGTCATCGAACCGTCGTTTTTTGCACTGTCTGGCCGAAACCAGACAAAGTTCACCAACACATACACACACCACGGCCCCCGAACTGTTATGCAATCACAGATTTGCCTACCTGTAACCCGTAAATTGTATAGGGAAAGCGCTGGATTATTACATGACCAGAGCTAAAATATATATGTATATATGTACTAATCCTTATACCTGATCGAACGTTTTAAAATATAAATACTTTGTGTACAATTTTGTTTACCATTAGGACACGAAGACAAGGCATATTAGGTATACAAAAGAAGTAATGCACTTAAAGTTCGTTTCAAACTTTTTTTGGAACATAAAAAACGTCGGCTTCTTCGACCACTTTATCGCCGTCGAAGAGGCCGATGCTTTTTACGTTGCAAATAAATACGAAATAAACTTTACATAGGTACATATTTAGTAATATTGGATTGTGAATAACCCATTACATTTTTTTGCTTGTATGAATCTCGAAACCCAGTGAAAGAATGTAATTTTTTGTAAGTAACTACTAAATCCATATTCCTGTTTCAGGTGTACACAGGGAAAGGCTAAATGTCCTTTACTGCTAGAAAACAACAAACGCTAAGTAGTACCTATATGTATTTATCACTGGCGTACCTACCTATGTACCTACCTATTTCTTTCGATTCCACATTATAATTTTTTGGAAATAGTGAAAAAGTGATAATTATATATGGAAAACAAAAAATTATCTTACAAGTAATTTTTAGTAACAACTAATTTCGATATTTAGTTTTTTTTTCTTCAACGCACCCAAAGTTCTACATTATTATTATGTTCTGAGATCCCCATCGATTTTATTTGGGAGACCCTGTACTGATTAGGTATAAATTAATTATTATTATAATAGTTTAGGAAATACATAGGTATAATTATAACTTGTACGGTAGATAATAAAAGATAGGTAGTTATTTGTCAATATGAGACAAAAAATTATTTATACACTCAGAGAAAATATCTTTTAATTAAAAAGAAATATATTTAACTCAAAAGTGTCATTTATCCACATTAGGTCAAATACATGCATATTTATTTTCATTATTAACACAAATGTCTCTTTTAGCTAACAAAGTGTAGTTAGCTAGAGCGCGCGATGTCAAGCGTGAATGTAAATCTTTCTATCGTATCTGGGGGTTTGGATCCCGCCACCGGCACTGGCAATGTTGGTGGGAATGTTTTTCTAAGTGTAACCCTCTTATCTAGACAGCCTCGGCTTTGTATTCGGGGGTGTCTGATTGATGTGCTCTTTATTTATTATTATTATTAAAACGTAGGTGCGTGTGCTATTTTTATTTTAAATTTTCTAGGTAGGTATGTTAGTTAAGACTGTATTCACATATAACAGGGACATACGTCATACCAGTGCAAAAACTCGTACGTTCTGACAACCAGCGCAGTTAGTAGCGCCAATGCATGTATAATTAATCAGTAGCTTTTTTCATTCTATAGGGATCTTAGTTTCTCCATGGTCCATTCTTATTTTAAGTTGAGGGGATGCCACACGGCGTTCTGAAGTACAAGGTCGCGCATCAAGAAATGACGTAAATGTCCCTTTTTTTAAGCGAATACAGTCTATTTAATCAGTGCTTTGTTAGTTGTAATCAGTTTAAACTAGTTTGTCAAGCGATTTCCCCTATATTTTCACTTGAGCGAACCCGTAGATCCGAACTTGTGTTTTTTATACCATCACGAGTTCGTTTTTACAGGTACCTTCTGGTGGAAACATCCAATTATCAAGGACAAAGAAAACCTCATACATAATTTGTTTTTTTATTTTTTACTGACGAATAGTGAAGCTTTTACAAGAGGACGAGGAACATTAATAATTTAAAATGGTTGGGTTTCATGTGAGGTAGTAGGTTGTATAGTAAGTATTACACCATTTTGGAGTACTGTACAGCCTGCTAACTTTCCTGATCTCAGTCCTATTCATCGTTGCCTTCATAACTATATTTTGTATGATACTTGTTAGTTTGCATAATAATAAAATGTGTTATTTTATTAATACAATGTAAATGTTGGCATAGAGGTAATTTTTTGTTTTTAAAACTTGAGCATTTATTATTTAGTGTATCTTTAATGAAAAATTATATTCCAGTAAGTTAGTTTTATATATAACAGTAGCCATGTTTCTGTAATGTTATGTTTTTAATGAATCAATAAATGTAAATAAAAACTGAGAACCTTGGGGTTAAATCGCCACGTCCCTGAGACCCTAACTTGTGACGTCACTTGTACTCTCACAAGTTTGCGACTCGGGTATTGGCGGTTGAACAACTCTTCTTCTTCTTCTTTGTCTTTATAACACCCGAGCAATTTTCTTCCGTTGTCAAAATGCGAATGACATTCTACAAGGTTGGTATAGTATATCGTCAGCGTTTTTAGGTTGGTAGCGCTGTCTGTCAGAGGAAATAACCTTCAAAATTTGTGTCGACAGATATCTTTTAATGTTCTGTTTATTTTTTAGTGTATTCGTTTAAGGCTTAAGATGTAAACACCAGGATGGAAGATACCGACTTCAATTTATTGCGGAGATATCCATTGATATCTAAAAATGTGGAAGAAAATGCAATTATATATAGAGGATCAATAGAAGTTAACGTAAGTATTCAGTATTAATTACCTCTAATAAATTAGTTCATTCATTTGTATATTTATAAGCATATGGTTAAGATGGGGATTAACCTATTAACAGCAATACACCAAACTTATATCATTAGATTACCTACATTTTCTTGGATGTTATGGTGAATGATTCTCGTTTTCAAATAGACATCAATGTTCTTATAACTCTTCTACGTCGGTCTGCAAGAAATTTATAAAGTACGGCCCCATATCCAAGAATACTATATAATATAATATATAAGACATTAAAATCACAATTTTTCGTTCTTTAGGTATTAAGGATGCTTTAGGACCATAATAGCTGCTGTCGATTTGGAGCTTTGAACACCTAAACTGTACCCGAGTTTAATGTTTGAGAGTTGCTCCAAATGATCGTTAAAATAAATGACAACAGAAACCTAAAAAAAGGTGGCCCATAAGGGGAAGGGGAAAGTAGAATCGGTAAAAAGAACTGCACTTTTTGCGTACTCTGAGCCCTGGAACTGTACCTGTTCTGCGCCAGCTGGCAAAAAGAAAGCCAATATGTCGGGCACCTTTTAATTCGTTATAAAATGCATGGTATCATAAGACATGCTCGGTAACTAAAGAGAAGCCATGTACAGATTTTTTCGTAGTATATCATGACTTTATATATTTATTTGTATTAGGTAACTTTCACAATAAAGAATATAAGTAACTATGAGTATTTCAATTTATTGGTGCTTATTTCAACTTCACCTAAATTTCTGCACTACACTCTAATATTAATTATTTGATATAGGGAGGTATGGCTTGGGATTTTGTTTAATCATAAATATAAAAAACCTGTCAACGATAAATAATAAGCTAAAGATGCTATCAGTAAATATTAAAATGAAATTGTTGAGCAAGGATGTTTTTTATAAATCAAAGATTCTCTTTTAACATTATAGGATGAAGATTATAAAATTGTTATCACCAAATCAAAAAATAATTCATTCAAAATAGCACTATCTGGCGAACTGAGATCACTCGAAGCTGAACTTAACACCGTCATTAATGATTTACATCCAAAAAACATCTTAACTATTATGGACCATCTCCAGTTATTTCTTGCTTCCAAAATGTCTTGCAGTAAACCAGTGAACCACTGTGATATCTATAAGCACGTGATTTATGAGTATTCAGAATTTACCAAATTCTACTTGAATCTGAAATCTTGTTATTTGGCTGAGGACCTGAGTAAAATCAGGATTTCCACGGTGGATGAGCAGAATAGAGAACATTTCTTTGAAGTATCTGTCAACTTCGAGGGCAACAAAGATATATTTAAAATTCAAACATGTGACTTGCCACTAGACGAAGAAGATAGTTCTTCAGATTTAAGAGTTTTATATAATAAATTTTTAGGAGCAATTGAGGTGCTGCAGCCCTTTTTTGAATTGATGGATTACTTTGACAAGAATTGTTGGGTTTTAGATCCAGTAGAGCCCAAGAGAAAGTGTAGTTATCGCAGAATTAAGATAGGTAAAGAAATTATATACCTATTTCAGTTTACTGTTTGTATACAATTTAAATGTATAAATTGAAATGTCACAACATCCTTAGTGCCTGAATTTTCTATGTGATATATGAATCAGAAATACATACAAATGTTAAAATTGCATTAGAATATTTTTATGCCACGTGATATTTCGGTTTAAACTCTTCCATTAACTTCTTATGTTCGGTAGGTGGTTGAAGTGTAGACATCTCAAAATTCTAGTACATACAAACTGTAATGTACCTATTCATGTTTAAAGAAAAATTGCACTGAATAACTTAATCCGAGATTAAGATAAAGAAAATAAATTTGATCCTGAACTGCCACTTGAATTTTTTTGTCTTTTAAACTGTTAACATAAAAACCAGAGAGTAGACCACTAGATAAATGTAAGATGATTTATTTCTGTTGCAGATGAAAATTTATCGGTGATAATCACCGTTGATCCTTTCAGTGTTTCTAGAATACCCGATATTAAGTTTCTTGGTCCCGAAAGACTGGTGGAGGAATACCGTACAACTGTAAATGAAAACCTTGAGAACTGGGACTCTCAGGGCAGCATTTGTTTAGAAATATTAAAATTATTAGGTAATTTTCTAAACTATCGAATGATTCTATAATTTCAAATGATTCCGTTGCCGTTAAATGGAAAATTATCATCATTTTTACCGGCCTCAAAAAAGAGAAAGGAGGCTTTCAATTTAAATTGTTTATTTGTTTGTATCTAAACTAAACACGTTCTGAGAAAACCTTTTGTATATTAATCACAATCCGGAAATTCTAACTCACTTCTAGCAGACATTTTAGATTTGGCACAGTTCTATATCTGTGTATAAGACAGTAACATCTATATGTTACCGTCTTAGAAAAGGAAAATTCAAAACCCTACAAATTTTGGCCCAGCGGTGGAGATTCTGTCTTATCTGTTGAGATTTGGCATACTCAAGGAAACAGTAAAAATCCGACAAATTTTGCTCCGTGGATGAGTACTCGTATCCACTGCTAATAAAGCTGGACGGTTGAGATCTGGCACTCTTATAGACATTATTCCTAAAGCGAACGTAAGCATTGTTAAACCTGCCAAATTTTATCTGGGTTGGAAAAAATAGGGGTGAAATCCGTAAATCGTCTTACAAAATCTAGACATTTGAGATTTAGCAAATGGAAAATCTAAAACCAAACAAATTTAGTAAAATATATGGTAGGTATACAATGTTATGTTACATGGTTACATTAATAATAGGAATACAGATTTAACTGCCAATTACAAAAATTGTTAATTTCGAAATGTGAATGGTAATTTCTCTAAAATTACATTTTTTCAGATGCAACCATCTGTCATAGCAAATTACAAATTTAACCCTCATAGAGCAAAATTTGTTAAAATAATTTAAATATGGATGTTATTTCATCGGTTATTTCTTTTTACACGTTAATAAATAAACAACAGATCATCCAAGGTTATAAAACATTGTTGCCACTTGATATAACCAGTTGAAAAATAAAAAATGGATTCCGTAATTGTTAAATTCACTTCGGCTTTAAGTTTGCAAATCGTGGTGTTATAGTATCATAAATTAAAGATGAATTTTTTTGTTTTTACATCTGAACGGGATGTTGAGGATTTTGTTGCTACGGTTAATATAGCCCTAAAACTGTTTGGATCTGTTGTCTAGAATTGTGTAGAATATGATGAAATCAATGACGATAAAATATTTCTGATTTAAGGTATGGATAATTTTCCACAAAAATCTGCAGAAGATGAACCTGGAACTAATATTTTGAAGGAAAGTGGTGAATGTAGCATATGTTTTTCGCTCAGACTTGATGAAAAACTACCTGAAATAGTCTGCAAGAACAAATTTTGTGAAAATTACTATCATACTGAGTGTTTATACGAGGTAATGTTTTTAGTGTTTGAGTATTTTAATGAAACGGCGGTTCTTCATTGTTATTACTAAAGATCTAGATTTATTTAGTTTTCTCACATTTTCAATTTATGATCAGATCACTGGTATTTACAAGAAATGTGTAGAAGTGCAACCTTAGTAATAATTGTTAATATATTTTAATGCCTTTTGCTAAACAGTTGGTATTATGAGTATTAAGTGATTAAAATTTAATTGTGATTAGTCAACAATACCTCTACAAGAATAATACACCTCTGTTCTCTGTTCCACCATGGAATCATTGTTGACGCATTTTGGCCAACACTATCCATAATAGACTTATTTGGCGAAAAAAATATTTTTCCAGAATTTTTCAATTTTTATAAACAATTTAGCCAAAAAAATTTCAAGTTGATTCAATGAAAATTGATGGAGATGTTTATATTACATTCGAATAATAAAATGCTTTGTACGGCAGAGCACGCCCGAGTGACATCAGCTAGTCCTATTAGTTAAGCTCGCTTGCAACAAATGCACGGGATTAGTATATGGCGAACACATTACCACGCCTGTTTTTAAGTAGTTTAGTAAGCGTATTACGTATTCTGTGCCATTAACAATATGTGATATTAATTAATATAAAAGCAGATTTTCCTTATTTATCGAAAGTGAAGTTAATACCGTTAATTTTGTTCAAAGAATAACACTGCAACCATTTTCAGTTTTCCTGACAATAGAGATATGCGGAATAACCAGGTATTAATTTAAATGCCACCTTTTTCATTAACTTGATATACACATAATTTTCCATGTCTTCTTCAGTAGTAATGTAAATTTAAAAGTTAAATACAAGCAATTTAGAATTTTGTATAAAAAGAAGGTGAAGGAAGCCAAAAACAGTTACAACAACAAGAGACTGTGTAATGCACCAAACATGATAAAAGAAAGTTGGAAAATTATAAATGACGCAAAAGGTAAACCAAATAAAAATACAATTAGTCGATTAGATATAAATAATGAAAAATTAACAGATCTAAATGAAATCTGTAATAGATTTAATAATTTTTTTATGGATGTACCCAGTTGCAAGCCAAACATGCATAAATTAAACCTAGCCCCCTATTACCATCACACATTTTATCTACATCCAGCTACCCCTTATGAGATTGAAAATACTATTATGAGAACTACTCTGAAACTCTCTTCAGGTATTGACGGAATTTGTGGAAAAGCAATTAAAAAAGTCAAGGAAAAAATAAGTGTACCATTAGCACACATAATAAGTGAATCTTTTTCAACAGGACAATACCCAAGTTCGATTAAGGTGTCCAAATCTGTACCTATATTCAAGAACAAAGGATCCAGAGAAGATGGTGTGCAACTATCGAAATGTATGCCTGCAGAGTCAAATAGCAAAAATAATAGATTTTTCCTACAACTCTAGATTAAATAACTTTGTTGAAACACATAATCTATTATCTAATTGCCAAAATGGTTTCAGACAGAAGAAATCTACATCTACTGCTCTAGCTGATTTCTGTACCAATATATATTATTATTTAAATAAAAAACAGTGCCCAATTGCTTTGTTTTCTGACTTAAGCAGAGCATTTGATACTGTTGATCATAATCTTGTACTGGAAAAATTGTCTCGTATAGGTGTCGGCGGAACCACAAATGACTGGATTGCTTCTTACTTGAAAAACAGAAAACAGATAGTTGTTATTAACGGTAGTAAATCGGAGGAAAATACTATTAGAATGGGTGTTCCGTAAGGCTCAGTTTTGGGTCCACTACTTTTCATTATATTCATAAATGATATGATACACTCTTATAGCAACGATCAGAAAGTAATTATGTATGCCGATGACACTAATATCTTAATAGCTGGAAACGATCTTGAAATTACCTCGATTAAAGCTAACATTTCTGCCAATGAATTTCATGAGTGGTGTCTGAATAGTGCATTATTAGTAAATTTAACAAAAACATTTTACATGCCATTTTTACCAAAGAACGTAAACCATAATCTAAGTCCTCATAAAAGTATTGAGCAATCAAATCACATAAAATTTCTCGGTATTACAGTAGACCAAAAGTTCACTTGGGAGGCACTTTCGAAAAAAATGAGTACTATATGTTTTATCATCCGACAATTATGTAATACAGTATCCCTTGAGATTCTTAGGCTGGCATATTATGGATTAGTGCAATCAACTATTAGCTATGGTTTAATGTTTTGGGGAAAAGTGGTTCACAGTAATAAAATATTTATAATACAAAAAAGAATTGTTGGATGTATGTATGGTCGGGGCACATGTCAGGACACCTTCTTAGTAGACAATTATTTATTGAGTTATCCATCCTAACACTTCCCTCTCTTTATATATTTATTATTATATTAAATATAAAAAAAAAACAAGAATGTGCATTGGTAAGAAACAGTACACTGCATGACCATAACACTAGAAACTCTGAACATGTACATATATCACCCATATTCATGATTAAGTATTGGCCAGAACTCACACCTCTATCAAGACATTATTTGTTTTAATAGATTCAATTGTTCATTTGGCACTACAAAAAATTTTAATACTTTTAAAAGTACCTACAATATACGCTTACCTAATTGGCAAGACATTTTATTCAGTGGAAGAATTTCTATGTACCTAATTAACTATTAAGTGTATTATTTTATTTTATATATTGTTACGTGTTTGCTATCCCCACAAACACCTACACCCGTAGATTCGTTGATTGAAAGTCCAGGTAACACTTACTCACTACTTTATTTACTAATTAACAAATTAACAACAATAGATTAATTACTGTCTTAACTATAATCACACTTGAACACTTATAAGTCTCTTTCTTATTTCTTCTTTACTCGTTCACGTTCAACTTAAGATTAAGACTCGGCACACCGTGTGTCTTATTTATACATCCGTTCACACGATCTAGAGGAGTCCAGAATATTCCCGGCCGTTAGCGTACAATTCCAGTCTCATCTAACTAGTCTACACAGTCCAGTGGCGTAACAATATATTTTTTTATTATTGTATGACTGTGTGAAAGTGTGATATTGGTGTGAATGAATCTCATTTATTTGAAGTTGTTTTTAATGGTATGGTAGATTTTAATGACTAGTCCAATAGGTGTTGTACGCTTGTGTATAAAACTTTATGTGATGAATAAAAATAATTTAAAGTTATCACTTTTGTACTTAAAATTCAAGGAAACTTGCATTAAAATGATCCTCACAACAGTGTGTAGTCGTTTTGCTGCCTAAGAGATCGACTGTACACATAGCTACTTGCCACAACTAGAATGAAACTTTTCGTCATGGTGTTTGTTTGTATTGTTCTTTATTATATTTATTTATTGTTCATGTTTATAAGTTTTTAGAAAATAAATATCTTTACAAATCTAATTTAAATAGTCCTGAGAGGATGTGTCAAAATACATGAAACGTTAACTAATTAATACTTGATTTTCTCATTTCTGCCAACGTTACCCCAATTAATTTAAAAGTATATAAATATTTTATCTGGTGTTTTCACAGCAGTATTTTTGCACTTGGGAACTACACAGTGTTTATAGTTTTTCATTTATTGTGTATTTTATAGTAAATATTACCACTAACAAAATAGTAAACGAAAATGCGAAAACGGTTAGCCACCAAGCACTATATTAAACTTTAATAAACGGCTCAACCGTGTGCCCGTCTTCTGTCTTTCAATCGGCACCGGCTGGCAGCTGCAGAGTACATGAGATTTGATGGTGTCACGTTCGACAGCGGTGCGTTATTCAGCTTGCCGACTAATATTTTTTACATATGGAGATGTGATAAATAAAAATGTCTGCACACTTGCCAAACACAGTGCAAACTTTCAGAATATGCAATAAGAAAATAATGGTAGATGTAGGCTCATTTTCCCAAAAAGGAATGCCGATTTCGTATCACCCTACAGTTTGACTGTTTTCAAACTGACTTAATTGTCAGTGTTGTTTGCAAGACCAAGCAAAGCAATGTCTAAAGCAAGTTAAGAATTTCAAAAATCATATAGTATTTGTTATCCTTCATTTGTTCAGAACCAAAATATTACCAATTCTTAGCCTATTGTTTTTCAGATTGTCACCTGTTCTTTTTACATTACTGTATGTTGCAATTTATTGTCACACAGTATATTTTTTATTTGTGTTACCATAACTTCAAATACAATGTAAGTTTTAAATAAATTTCATTAATTACCATGTTTTTCTTGAATTATGTTGGATGCACAGTTAGAGTGACAGACTTCAATGAGAAAATAGTTCCTATGTATCCTAGGAGGTTTAAACATGCATATAAAGTTCGCTCTTATTTGAAAAAAGTGATATGAAAAAATAAATATTTAGATAAATTATAAGGAGAAAAAAAATGTCCTTGTTTGTCACAGTGAGGGTAGAGAGAATTTACTTTCTTTGACTTCATTAAATTATGTGATAACGGAAGGAAACAAAGTAGTGAAAACTTTAATTTTTGTCTTTTTTTTTACAGTGGTTGATGTCGGTGAATGCCAGAAGATTTTTTTTCCGAAGTTGTGGGACATTGTCCTAATTGTGAAAAAAATATTTCTTGTCCCATTCCCATTCCTAGATAGCAAACATTTTTACTTGTAACGTTATCCAGACCTAAAATGCATAGTCTATTGCCTATTTCTTAAATAGCAGATATCCGTTATAGTACAATATACCATATATACATCATACATACCCTTAAACCATGTTAGTTCAAGCAGCTTCTGATGTCATAATCTGATATGAAAAAACCAAGCAAGATGATGCACCCTTCTGCTCAGAAATTAATTAGAACTTTTACAATAATAAAAGAAGCACCGGACTCCCTTGATTGTTCAAAAGGTAATGCCTGGAAAACATGAATATCATCTGGGATACATATCGCCTTTTAATGTTCAACACATATTCCCCAGGCATGCACAGAATGAATTTGACTAGAACAGTCTATGAGCAAGAAGAATTTTTTATATATATATATAAAATTGGTAAACGACAAATCCACCTACATGGATAATATTCACAAACTCTCATTTTGTTAAAATATAAACATTAAATTATTTGTTATATAATGTGCTCGTTTTATCTTGTCCCTATTTCTATTATATCTCTTCTATCAATTACACAAATACAGAAATTACTCTAAGTTGCAAATAAAAAAAATTAATGTATAAAATCATCCCACAATTGATGAAAGCAGACAACGAATAATAAATTTAAATTATACTCTAGAGATGGTGGTGCCATAATTACCGAATTTGTAGCCATCGAGGTGAAATTACTAAACATAGATGTGGTCATTTTTCACACTAATTTGCTTTTTTTTTTTTTTTTTTTTTTTTTTAAGTAATTTCCCTAGCCTGTAAGAAAATGAATCGAATGCAGACTCGTCATAATAAAAAATAAAAGTATAATCATTTTCTCTATGAAAAATACAATAAAAATAAATAAATAAAACACTCTTTATAAAGTAAATAACATTTTGTTTTTTTTTTTTAAGTAATTTCCCTAGCTTGTAAGAAAATGAATCGAACGCAGACTCGTCATAATAAAAAATAAAAGTATAATCATTATCTCTATGAAAAATACAATAAAAATAAATAAATAAAACACTATTTATAAAGTAAATAACATTGTAAAATAAAAAAATAATCGATCATTGTCTCACATAATCAAGAAGCAGAACGTGGCAACGTTACACAATGCATAGAGAAAAGCCTGTACCCACCTGCCCTCAACGGCTGATTATTAAAAATATTTATGTTTAATTGAAACGCAAAAATGTCAAACCAGTTACTATATAGGGTGGATCATTAATAATGGGCCATAGTTCAAGGGTAGATTCTTTGAAACAAAATATGAGGTTATAACCAAATATGCTTTAGTAAAATGTTGCTATGGAAAAAGATACAGGGTGTCAAATTTGAAATTATTTTTTAATTTTTTTTGCAATAACTCGACAACCTCTTGACCGATCTTCATCAAATTTGGTAAAGGAACATTTTTTAATCTAAGAAAAAAATAATTTATGAATCACATCACGTTAGACCATAGAGAGCGCTGTATCTGATAGGAATTTTTTTTTTTTTCGAAACGTTTTGATAGTTCTGACGAGAAAATCTGATGAGGGCGTCATTTCCACGTAAAAAAAGGTACACTTGGTAGAACTTGATAACTCCAACCGTTTTCAGAGAAAACTGCCGTTAAGGATTTCAATAATTTTTTGAAAGACATTAAAATTTAATGAAACAAATTATATTTATTGAAAAAGTACAAAACATAAGTAAAAACAAAAACGTAGCTACAGCGTAAACTCTCTCACTTTCTTATGAACTAGTTGCTGCAACTTAGAGTAAATGTTCAATATGGTTTCCACTAAGGCTGGGAATTTTCCAGATTTTAGTATTCGAATATTCGTTCGAAAAAATATTCGATTCGAATAATCCGAATTGTTCGAATAGGTACCTATCCGAATAATCCGGATCCTCGAATATTCATTATTAACAGGTATAGCACTAAATACTAGTGAATAGTGAATACTCTATTTGAGTATTTGGTTGGATAGACCACAATAATAGTCGTGACGTAATCCACTAAGCAGGCAATTTGATTTGCTTTCCATACCCACAATAGGGTATGTCTCCTGTACATGTGCTTTAAGAGTCAGAATTATTTAGTTAGTATTTTATTTTGGTATTGAGGCGTTATTGTTCACATTTAACTATTGAAGCTTAAATAAAACGAAAACAGGGCTAGTTTATTATACTTCTGTCATAACTATTTTTCCTTTTCAAAAAAATAAAAGTGCTCTAAAACTGGAATGTTTTTAAAAAAGTTGATTGTGAAGGTAAAACAAATGCATGAAAAGTCAATAGTTAAATATTTACAGGTTATTTAAAATTTAATTTTCCCCTGCCTTAGTACAGTAAGAATAAGGTCGAGTCGAGAAAGAGATGGAATAGTTTGACTGGGAGTAAAACGTGCCACTAATATGGTCTATTTATATATTTGGATTTTAGAATAGGTACCTACCTATACCTACTATCTACCTACTTTGGTTGGATGCATACTGCATACCCATTCGTACATAATTTAATAATATATTTTAATATTCAAATTTACTCAATTATAATCGAATATTCGAATAATTTACCATTATAATAATCGTATTCGATTCCCAGCCTTAGTTTCCACCTCTACTTCTATGCCGTTTCTAATTTTTTTGATGAAAGATTTTCTTACATTGAAAAATACATTTTGCTGTCCTCTAATAAAATTGGCTACATATTTGCATAGACTAAGCTTCATATCTCCCCACACATAAAAATCCAAAGGACTCTGGGATCAGGACTCCTTGGTGGCCAAGCAAATTCATTTCTTTGACCGATCCATCTGTGAGGGAAAGTCACATCAAGATGATTTCTGACTGCAATGGAGAAATGAGGGGGAGCTCCATCTTGCATACCACATTCTGCCCCTTATGTCTAGCATCATCTAATATATTAGCAAGAGTATTTCGAAGAAAAAACAGGTGACTGCTCATTTAAATTTGGAGGAAGGACAAATGGTCCCAATAACTGATCGCCGATAATACCACACCAAACGTTAATCTTAAATTCGTGCTGAAAATGCCTTTCTTTAACGGCATGAGGATTTTCTATTTCCCAGTAATGGCTATTTCTCCAGTTAAAAACGCCTCGACAAGTAAAAGTTGCTTCATCGGTAAATAAAATGTTCTTAACAAAATTTCGATCTCTGTTGTGTTTATTGAGAATAAATTGGCAAAATTCTAACCTTCGTGGAAGAACCCTTGGAAGTAAATTTTCTACAGGAGTGAAGTGATATGGGTAGAAGCATTCTTTGCGTAAGACTCTTAGAACAGATTGTTTACTCACTCCTGTTGCCGCTGATGAACGACTTGAGCTGACTTGAGGATCTTCATCCACACGAACTAAAATTTCTAGTCATTGATCTGGAGTAATTCCTTTCGGTCGTCCTACATCATTTCTCAAATGATGAAACATGTTGGAAAATCTTATGATTTGGCTGCATTCTATTTGGATATTGCACTGAGTATCTCCTAGCTGCAGTATGCCCGCTAAAATTATTTCGTGTGTAAACACATATCATATCCCTCATTTCTTCATTTGAAAAATTATTTATGTCGAGGCATTTTAAATAAAGAAGTTAAAAGAACTTGATAAATTAACACGAGGAAACACAAGAACAAAATGAAATGACTAAATGACATACATGACAGAACTAAGACGTAACTGTATAAAAGCACTTTGTAAAGAAGATGCTACAAAGACGGCCTCGCTAAGAAACTAAAGGGAAAAACATAGACGCATAGTTGATTACTTTACAGTGAGTCTAGGCAGTCAAAGAAATTTTCAAAATCTTAATGAACATATATTTTATAAAAAAATAAAAAATAATGCATTATGCTACATATTTTCATTTACTTGTAGTTTGTTAGTTCATTTACAAAGTAAAAATAATGATTAATGTGTAGCTTTTGTATAAATTCCAAAGCCTTTTCAAATATGCATGTGTGATCACAACCCAACCTTCCTCATGAACTCGTCCCTCTTTTCCGTTAACATTTCAGAAACATGGTTTTTTAGATTATCATAATTTCTATACACAACGGTCAACATTTTCTGGCTGACGCTAATAATTCCTTATGTTTGCTTTTCCCATAATTTCATGAGAATCTTCAGTTCTCTTATTTAAGGGGGAACCACTTTAAATATTTTTATTTTTGTATCAAATTAAAAGAGAAGGAATGTATACTTTGCAGAACTCAAGTTATGGGGGTCCGACCATAGTCGGTAAAATCTAGTTTATTGGCAGGTAATACTAATCTGCCGAATCAATAAAATGTGTTACGGATTCGGCAATTTTTACTTGGTTGCCATGGTTAGCCCTACAATGGCGCCATTATTATTAATATCAGAACTATGAACCTGAACTTGTAAATGCTAGCATGTTGTCAAAGTTGACAAGGCGTCAGCTATTTCGTAAAGCGCATCCCTGATATTTTACAGTTTAAATACAAAACTGTTTGTAATATTAAGGTATTTTAGTGCTTTTACTGTACACATGTTTAGTTAGTACTGTTATAATATTATATTTGTGTTGTTTCTATTATTTGTTTGTAATCATGATACCCTTGTTGTATACATACTTTTTCTTACTGTTAATATTTTGTAAAAAAAGATATACGATGACATGTAATAAAGTTATACAATATTGTAATAATTGTTTTATTAAAATCCATACCAATTAATTATTTTGGACACAATAAGTGGAAACATCCCTCCAATAATTTCAAATTGAATTTTGGTGTTTATTGAAAAAAATGTTGCAATGTCAAAATTTCAAGAATTTGAAGAAAACTTTGAAACCTTTGAATCACGGGAGGAGAGTTTACAACAGTACTTTATTCTAAATAAGGTAACATCAGATTTAAAAGTACCTATAATCTAATTACTCTAATTGGTGCCAACACATATGTTACCATTGAGTTATTTCCATCAACTCCGTCTGAAAAGTCATACTGTGACTTAATTGCAGTTTCGAAACAAAAGTTTGTTCCTGCCAGAAGTATAATTATTGTTGAACGTTTGAAATTTCATAATCGAAAACAGGAAACAACAGAATCTGTGAATTATTTTAATAGGTTTGTCCAAATTTTGTAAATTTGACAAGTTTCTGGATCAAGTATTAGTATGTGGTGTATATGGCATAAACATTCAACAAAACGGAGTCGAGGACTTTTGCAATTGCACTGAGGTCTCGAAGCAGCTGAGGCTCAAAGTAAATTAGTCCAAAAACTAACTTCTACAGTATCGATTGTTGACAAATTACAGTTTAAGAAATTCAAGAACGCGTCAAAATTTATATCGTATTTTTTTCTTCACTTGAATCAAACAACGAGTCAGATGACTGCAAGAGGAGGAAGAGGTTGTAATATTTTAAGCGTGTTGCGTCCGTCATACATACGACAAGTTAATAATAATAATAAATTGTCTATTATAAAAATTGCCTAATTAATACAATTATTGTTCTTAAGGCAAAGTCTAGCCAAGGCTACTCAACTTAACCTTATACCTAAAATACCACTAAATAATCAAGTAAAGAATTATTATAAATTTAAATAAATAAATGACCGTGCAAACATATTTTAATTAAAAATAAAAGAGAAATGGAGGACAATGTGATAAAATTAATTTAATAATTAATAGATAACAATATAATCAAAACAAATCAATGTGAGTGAATAAATAGATTTAAGGTAATAAAATCAGAAAAACCTACTGTAAAGGAAAAAAGAATGATTTTGTTTTGGTCCGAAATTTATTTACAGGTGTTTTTTAACTGGTCATCGATGCTGTTATATAAGGTCATAGAGTTATATGATATGTAAATAAGCGTCGAAAGTTGGAAGCGTGATATTTAGGTAAGGTTAATTTATTTAGAAACCTTAGAGATGAATGTTATATCTAAAAAAATTTTTTTCACGAAGCTAAGGAGGTGAAGATGTTAACAATTATTTTGTGCATATTGTATTATATTTGCAAAGATTTTCTATATTAAGCCAATTAAGTTCTTTTGTTTTATGAGAAATATGGTAATATTTTCTAAGTCTGAAAATAAATCTGCAACAGCTATTTTGTATTTTTTATAAATGGTGTTATTTTATTTAAACAAGAGAACAATACGATATTGCAATAATTTAATATAGGAAGAACCAGAGTTTCGCAGAGTTTTTTTTCTTAATTTGTAGTTTAAAATGAAAATATTAGTATAAAACAGTTTTAATGCAACATATGATTTTCTTATCAAAATGGAAACATGCTCTTTAAAGCAAAACACAAAACGACACACTTACTTGGATTAAGCTTTAAATTATTGCTCGATGAATATTTTATGACACTAAGTCTGTATTAATTCTGTCACAAGCAAGATTTGTATGATCAGGGTTGAATGAATATAGCAACTGTGTACCATCTGCATATAATTGGATGTTGGTGTAATTTATGCAGTTAAATAAGTTGGCAGTATAGGTTAAGAATAAAATTGGTCCCAGAACTGACCCTTGGAGCACTCCTGATGTAATGGGACAAGTGTTGGATACCGTATCATTTAAAGTCACCATTTATTTGTTGACGGCAACCTAGATATGACATAAAGAAATTTGTCAAAACCATAAGAAGTTAATTTCGCACACAATAAGGAGTGGTTTAAAGTGTCAAAAGTTTTCAGAAAGTCTAAAAGTATAAAAGCAGTTGCAGTATAAAAGCAGTTGCATCACCTTTATCAAGAGAGCAAAAAATATTGTCTGTAATATTTGCAAGAATGGAGGCTGTACTATAACCTTTTTGAAAACCAGACTGTAAGTTAGACATAATTTTATTTTCAATTGCACACATATAAATACGAGCTTCAACTATTTTTTTCTAAAAATTTTGATAAAGCTGGAATAATGGTGATAGGTCTTAAGTCAGAATATTCTACAGGATTTTTTGTTTTAGCTAAAGGTTTAATCAATGATAGTTTCCATTTATTAGGGAAATAACCTGCCTCCAAACAGCTGTTTATAATGTCGGTTATGCGTTTATAAATAACCGGTGAGCAGTATTTTATCATTAGAGCAGAGACTCCATCCCAGCCTTGAGCATTCGATTTTAAATTAAAAATAACGCTTTCAACTTCACTGATTATTGCGAGTTTAAAATGAAAAGATAAATTGTTGTTGAACCTATTTGTAGTGTATCTATTCACCCTCTCGGGGAAATTATTGGAAGGACTAAAAATCGATGAAAAATATTTATTATTTTAGTCTGAATTACTTAACTGTACTGGAATATCAATATATTGTTTACTTTTAATATGCAAATTTTTTATAGCTTTCCAAAGTTCTTTGCCCGAAGAATTGTTTTGAAGAAATGCTAAATATTCTGCTTTTTCCCGTCTGATAGTAGCTAAGGTTAGATTCCTTAGTTGCTTATAGTTAGTCCAATTGTTCGTGCGACTTTCAACTTTTTTTATAGCAGGAGTAAGCCAAGGGGCATAGGGTTTGGACACTCTTGAGGTTACATATGGCGCATGTATGTCAAAAAGATGTATAATGTTATAAAGTTCACTTTATCTTCTATGTTATTTAAGTAGAATATATCATCAGTGCCAACTTTTTTTTAGAATAGCCCTATAGAAAATGTTAATTTAGTTTTTGTAAGGATCATGATTTTTGTATTATTTTTTGTTATCATTTTCCTCATTTATATACACGGAAAATAATACATTAATAATAAGAATAAGTGCCCTTTTCTATTATTTTCTAACATAATCGAATTAATTTCTGACAGGAAAGACAAACAAACATTTAATACACAGTTCTAAAGATTTTTTTTTTTTTAAACAAATATTTCACTCCATCAAAATCTCTTCGATGGTCTTATCATCCCTTAACGGACTCTGCGCTAAACCAGGTTCGCTCTCCAGGAACTGCCTCAACTCGGACTCAAGATCAATATTGGACACCTCAGGATGATTAACTTCCGGCATGGCCATACCCAGTGCCTTCCTTATACTAGGAACGGGGGCAATATCTCCAGGATTAACTCGTCTAGCTATCTCGGTCAAGTTCTCTGTAATATTCTCTGCTATTTGTGTCTCTTCCTCCGAAGGTGGCAAGCAATCATTTAACTGTGGAGGGGGCGGTGCAGACAAACGTTGACACTGTGTTTGCTGCAGTTTCTCTAATAGTTGGCACATGCTGTCGAGCCGTTGCTGTAGTTCGTGACGCTCTTCTGATAATCGAATTTCTTCCTCCATATTATCTAAGAAATTCGTATTGATGCCGATGTCTAAAACAAGTAAAAAAAAAATTACCTTTAAGATTAAACGATGTTGGTATTACATTAAGTTAATTTGTATTTATCTGGCATGCATAAAAAATAAAATAAAAAACTATAATTTGAGTTAACCGTGTAAAATAAAATTTTTATAATAATAGTAATATTTTTTTTAACAATAATACCAAATGTTTCAAATCGTATAATTATTTAATTACAACACACGACATCGATTCACAACAAAATCCAAGAAAACGATATTTTAAAGGCAAAAAAATATGTATTCATTTCAGAATTATACATAATGGTGAAATAATGGGCCGAACCCATGTTGTCTTCTTTCCTGTGCTTCGGTATATTAATTTTGAGATGTGTCAAACTTTTTCGAGACTATTTTAATTTGCATGCAGCATAAAACGTAAGTACGTATTTTGCAACTTAATTTACTGATCTGAATTTAATTCTCATGGTGACAATACTAATAACTTTTTGTGGTGTTTGCTGTCTCTATCTTCAGACGCGGATGTAATTAATAAACGTTTCAGATTTTTTTAATGTAAAACATTCGTTTAATATTTCTTATTGAAATAAATATCATGTTTTATATAATGTTATATGGGGGTATTATATTCTATTTTATTGATCTTGTACTTCTAGTCGGATGAAGCTAACTATAAAGAAACAATGAACTCCTTGATCTATAAAGGCACTGACAACTATAATAAATTGCCTATACATATTTAAAATGCTTATTGATACAGATAAGCATGTTTAAGAATTTTCTGAACTTTTCGTTTTTTATGTACAACACTGTTTGTTCAATTAAAAAAAATCATATTGTGTATTAGGATGTCCTATTTCAAATAAAATTATTATGTTATATAAGACTAAAGACAAAATCTCTGGTATTTTTTTTAACCTTCACCGGATTCAAAATTTAGTGAGCTTAGATTTTGAAATACTATCGAATAAGGAAATAAAAAAAATGGAAATACCCTTAATAAATATTATGTAACTATTCTCTTTATGTGTAGGATGACATTGACTTACCTTGCAAACTTTTTAACTCGTCCATGTTGACCTTCACTGCATCGATAGGTTTTACTTCCAACATAGTTTTAACTGCTGCTTCCTCTTCTCTCAAATTCTTATTGTCCTCCAATAACTTCTTGGTCTTGGAATGGTCTCCACCCGTTAACAAATCTAGCAAGGAATCCACTAAATGAGTTGCGTACTCAGAATCTTTAACAAAATCCTGCACACTCTCTGCATACTGAACGGCAGTATCTGATCCATACGTCTGATAGACCAAATCGCTCTCTTCTTTACTGAGATTCGAAAATGCAGAGTCATAGCTGGGAGCATATGATCCAAATGCTCCGTAATATAGTGGCTTAACAGGTTTGGCAATATTCCTGCGGTCCTCTCTGAAACCCTGCAGTTGACTGGAGCCCTCAGTGAGCTTGCCACACAGCTGTCCAAGCAAGACAGGACGTTTCTTTGTACCCGGGATAACTCCATCACCTCCAACTAGAATGGTTAAATTGGTGGTGCCATCTTTCTTTTGCTTTAAAAAGCCCATGCCGGGACCACCGCGTTTCATCACTGAAATAAAATATACGTGTTATATTATTATGCAATTATCGAACTACGAACTTATAAGCCATCAGTAAAAAAATATGCCAATACAACATATGTTCAAATATCTTTAAAAACTTCATTGTTCTTTGCCCTACCGATTGATGATGTATCATACTCCGTCACTACCTATGGAATCTTTTTTTATCGAGTGCGGTTTGGCGAAGTGACTCGCTAATCGTAAACTAGTTCTATCGGTTGTGTTCATCCGAGCTAGTCGCTACTACAGCGATGATGAATCGGTCAGCCGATGGCACTATTCCAGCTGAACGCTCATGAAGCGGTTGCCATTTTTTGTAGCAAACAAAAATTGTGCTCAGTGATCAGATGTAGTTGGCGGCCAAATTTGGTAACAACACTAAATTTCTATTTCTGTTATTATCCAGTAAGGCTGTGAATTTTTAAAAGGAATTGGTATAAGCACCTTTTTCTTTTTCTTTATTACATATATGGATATTTCTTTTGTAACCTGTTTAGTTTGTTCGGTATGTTTATATTTCTATAAATTATAATTTTTTTTTTTTTCTTTTTACTTTTTAACTACTTTTATAATGAAATTTGTATTGCTCTGTAAATAGTTTTTTATACTGTTGGGCAATAAAGCTATTATTATTATTATTATTATCTATATTATCAGCAAATAAGCAAAAGATATTATGATCGCTATGATCACTATGACATGATCGCTGATCGGCAAAAATTCGATCAGGTTGCAATATGATTGGATGAACACAACCAATATTGATGTTCTTGTTTACAAGAATTTCTATCATTTAACGATGAACAAACACATCAGTCAAGCTTTGGTTATTTAACAATCTGTGTTTATGTCGTCCGTGTATTTTAAGTGTTTATTTTCTGATTCTTCCGTGTTGCAATTTCACATTAATTGCAACACATAAATAAGTTTCTCAATTAAAATCTGGCCCACCCTGTATATATATTAAATTAAACACCACAGGTAATACAACCCTCTATATCCCTCAAGGTACCACAAGGTACCTTGTTTATATGGAGAGGGCTATACATTTAGAGACAATGGACACATACCCAACATCCGAGTATGTTAGGATTAATTTATGATTTAGAAAAAATCCTAGGTTCTCGACCGGAGATCGAACCCAGGACTCCAATGTCCGAGACAAGTGTCCTTACCACTCGACTGCGAAGCCATATGTTTCAACTTAGTTTCAAGGTAAAATACTGTTAATTCTCAGAAATGTCCCTCTGAAATAAATTACTCACATAGTTTTGCTCTGGCTTGCCTTGCGGCGATCTGTGATTTCGACAAGATCTCTTCTGGAGTCAAATCATCGGGGATGGCCTCAAATTTTGTAGTAGGCATCCGGCGTTTCCCTTCGTGGACATGATCGCTATCCTCATGTTCATCATGGTGTTTGTGTGCCCTCATTTCAGGAGTAATTTCAAAACCAACGTCATCACTAGTGATTTCTGGTACCAAATTTAACATCCAACCTAATTTCTCTGGAACCATTATTTTCAAACCGGCCTGAAGAAGTTTCTTACTTGCCTTATAGTACACTGTATCTATACGATTGTATTTCATGGCATTCGTACACATTAACTTAAAATCTGTCACAAACTCCTAAAGAAATATCTGTTTAACTATATCATAATATTTTTTACGGAAACAGTACTTACATCTAAATGAGCGTATTGATTCTCCTCAATCTTCTGCCTCATTGTACTGAAATCCATAGGATTTGTAATGATGGTGGAGTAACCAGGAGCTATATTATCAGTGACAGGCCATGCAAAATAATTCTGCGGGTCCTTTTTCTCCAACAGACCTAATAAATGATCTAAACCTTTGGACAATGGAGTACGTTCTTGCAATTTTTTAATAACACATGTCCTAAGTTCCCGACCAGGACTACCAATTTGAGGGTAAACACTTAATTCTTCTAAAAAAAAACCACCACATAAATTAGACAACCCCCAAGCCAAAGCTGGAGCTGCACGGACAGGGGTTACACAGTTGAAAAAAACGCATACACACACACACATACACAAGCAATGCCTCGGCTTTGTCACAATCAAAACCGGGATTTAAACCCGGGAGTCGATAAGCAGTAAACCAGCTACGTTTGTCACTTAACGCTCTGGCCCACTGCACTACTGAGCTCGGATAAAGATATCTTTTAACAAAAAGATGTGATTTTGTACCTACACGCTGATATTATTATTAATATTTATAATAAAAGTTACCATTATCTCCATCGTTATCCTCTCTCTTGCGTTTTTTGTCTTTGTGGTGATGCTTGTGTTTCTTTTCTCGATCTTTATTTTTGTCTTTTTTCTTTTTCTTCTTTTTGGATTTCTTGTGATGAGACCTAGACATTCCAAAGTAGGGATCGTTGGAATCTACTTGCATCTGTTCCTCAATTCCATCAGTAACAAGAGGTATATTCTGAGGAAATTCTGCATTATGTTCTGGGGTAGTTTGTGAACCTACTTTGAGGATCAACTTCAACCCGCCACATTTTTCTTCCCGTTCACGTTTTTCACTTTTGTGTTTTTTATGTTTTTTGATGCAGGGAACGGCAGCAGGCGAGGACATTTTACTTACGATTACTAACAAAAAACCAAAGACTCGGATAAAACCATTTATAGTTTACTTCGTCTTTTTTTTTTAGGTTAACTGGACTGAACGCCTTGAGGCATATTTTTGCGTCTGAGCAGAGACAACCACACTCTTGTCTGAGACGATACAACTTTGCTACAAGCGACTAGAGGTGGGACGGTATTTCTGTAACGTTACTTTGGAACGGTATTTTTCCGTCGCGTTCAGTCGCGTTACCAAATGATAAAATAACGAGTTACAGGTGACTGAGGTTACTTCTTACTTCGTAGTCGTTTTTGCGGGCGCGTTCGCTGTTCGCTGCCGCCAGCCAAGCCAGCTTTCAGTTACTCAGTGGGTCTCGAGGCAGTCGAAGCGATTTGCGATTCAGCGTTCCAGCATTGGGCAGTATTATATTAATGTAATGTATTATTTGGTTTTGGTAGTTGGTATATTTGTCGAGAGCGGAGCGGAGCGAGTTATACGGTGGCAAGAAAACGGAAAGTTTGTGTGGGACCTAGATATGATGTATTTTGTTCTTTAATTATTGTTTTTATAGGTATCATGAATTCTATCAAGCGATCTGCTATCTGGAATTTCTTTTCCGATAATAAAAAGACAGATAAAATTGCGACTTGCAATATTTGTAAACAAGACTTGAGTTATGTCAATATCAAATAATTTAAAAAAAGCATATCCAAAGAAAACATCCATTAATAAAAATTGATTTAATGCGAGTTTTATTTTCAAGTGCGATATTGTATTGAACTAATAATAAACGAAACAACAAGCCACAATGTACCTTGTACCTGGTAGATGTCGAAGCAGTATACCTATAATAACATTTAAATACCCTTATCTATCGGTCCGCGACATGCCGATGAAACCGTTATACACAGCACAGAACACGTATAGCCGCTACAGCGACTTGTACTTAGAGTCGTTCCAAAGTAACGTTATTTTGGAGCGGTATTTTCCTGGAGCGAACGCGACTGGAGCGCTCCACATGAGGAACCGTTCTTCCCATCTCTACAAGCGACCAGAGACGGTGGTTGTCTATAAAAGCGACTTACAGAGGTGCCATTCGAACAAATAAGTCATGACGTCACGGCAAAGACCCCTATCAGGCAGGGTACAGCGCGCGCGCGGCCTCGGGAGAACGTCAAAAGATTTGTAAATGACAGAATGATCAAATGTTTTGTATGTTTTCTGGTTCTTATTATGCCTCGATGAAAAATTAAATTATATTAAAATACGTTTGCACAACACAGAACATCAGACATAGAAAACAGTGGAATTAACTCTTTAGTTAATTCCACTGTTTGTATTTATTTAAATACAAAAATGAAAATGCAAGAATGGAGGTTGTGAGAAATGTCGTTTGTTTTACCACCAATCTCAGCGAATCTAAGTAGTTTTACGGTTACGGAGGATACATTAAAAGAAATTATGCTTTTATTTATGCAGCACAATGTGAGCACAACCGTAAAACAACTTAGAACAGCCGAGATTAGTGGTAAAAGGAACACACACACACACACCTACTGATAATGTAACCTTGGCCATACTATAAAATAAAAACCATTTTAGTGACGAATCAACTACCACATCATGCTTTCGCCTCTGAAGCCTCAAGCTATTTTTTCGTGCCAGAAAATGCAAATAGGTTTACGTGATCATAATCCATGTTTTCAAATAAGAGCTCTATGTGCAAGACAATTAATTAGAGAGCCGTTAGAAGTACTAGAACAAATCATAATCAGTGTGATCATTTTGTTCACGAATGAAAGCAGCTGTACACAATTTTGTGTTCTGTGTTATGTAGTGTACACAACTGTTCTGTTGTGTACACTACAAAACAACTAAATTGAGTGTACACTATTTCCAAAGATTTGCTATTTTAATAAGGTCCGGTATATCCAAGATTTATAAACTAAGAGAAAATCTTGCTGTATATCCATCTTCTGGTAGAGTGGCCGTTAGTTACGAAACAGATTTATATTAATTAGAACGTCTCCACATTTGCAAAAAACTGATCACAGCAAAGTTTATGAAATAACTGTTCCGTAAAAATAGCAACTATTATTTTACAATTTCATACCTAAATTTATCTGTTCGGTAACTTTACCAGGAGGTGGATATACAGGCCCTAAACCAAATATTTGTAACAGTCTTAACAGCTTTATTCTGCAACCATAACTACAGAGCTTTCATAAATAATCATAAATTACATGATCAATTGGTACCTTTTAACTTATGATTTTGTTTCTTTCATATTGCATATATGTATGTTAAGGAATAGTTTTCAATTAGGGAGATGGAGAGCACTGAACGCGCCCTAGTTGCTTCGCCAAACGCGCCCAATGTAATTTAAATTGTAATCTGCATAGACTTATATCCGAGGTCTGTGGTAATCTGCTGTGATACAACCAAATATACAACACTGCTGTAGTGGTTGCTAGCACATACCATGTGGTTGCGTGCTGGTTGGCAGTCAGCTTTGCAAAATATCAGAGATTCCAAAAATGTTCAAATATATTAATAATTAATTGTAAATCCCCAATCTGTGTTATAACGTACAAAATTAAATTAATTACCTCATGCAATAATTTTCAGAGATATGGAATATACAAGAACGAATTTTCCATGTGAATAAAAAACAAAAACAAAGTTCACTATAATACCGCTGTTATATTAGAGGTGACCTTTATGAAAGTGTTTAAATTTTTTTTCTTAACAGGATATATATTTATTTCATTTCGCGTACTGTTGTTGGTGTATTCGCTCTCTGTTTATTTCTATCCTACATTAGGTAGTTTGTTACTGATTTTTCAGTAAGAAAATTTGTTAGTTGTTTTATTTTTGAAAAAAGTTGACTGAAAATATACGGTAAGTACAGCGATTTCGTATTTACTAATCTGCTTAATAATAAAGGTACGTGGGTAGATGCCGTTTCTTCTATAAATATGTCAATTTTTATGATTATCAGCGGTCAACTGGCATTTTGCCTAGTGAAATTTTTTCGAAATTAAATCTCTCATTCTTGTATAATTTGCTTACTATGATGTCGATTTTTAATTTAGCCACTAAAAATAATTATGATAAACGTACATAATTAGAATTTTTTTTTGACCTCATCAGTTGAAAAAAATTGTCTATCTAGAATTTGTTTATGAACTGCCAAGGAGCCTGCTTATCTATTATGTGTTTACGACATAGATTTAGATATTGTTTAAAATAGTGCTGTGTGTTGCTGAAATAATGAGCTAGTGAAAAATTTAATATTATTAGAACCCTTTATGGACTTTCATCAATTAATTATCTAGCACATTTAAAAACTTATTTATTAATTTGAACTACCTAATAATTATATTTTTTATTTGATAAAGCAGTTTAAAAGTTTTTCTGTTTCAGTATTTTAAAACCTAAATATGTCGAGGGAAAGGGCTTCTCGTAGATTTTATAGAGCAGAATCCTACAGCAATCTGTTAGCATGCATGGACCGAGGTATGACCGCAGAAGAAGAAAATCGGTGGACATTTGAAATTGCATGGGAAGCAGCCAACAAAGGTATTATGTAGAAAAAATTGTTCTTTCTGTTATATTAAAATTGTTTTCACTGTAGTTGGAGGAATTTACACTGTGATCAGATCTAAAGCTTATGTTTCGACGGAGGAACTCGGTGACCAATATTGCTTAATAGGCCCATACAAAGAATATTGCGCTAGAACTGAAGTAGAAGAAGGGCCATTAGGGTGTGAGGCTCTTAATAGAGCGGCGGAAGTTTTAAGACAGAAAGGATTTAAAGTTCATACAGGCAGATGGTTGGTAGATGGCAATCCTCAAATTATCCTTATGGATATTGGGTCTGCTGCTTGGAAATTGGACGAATACAAGTCCGAGTTGTGGAGCAAAACAAATATCGGGGTGCCCCATTTGGATATTGAAGCAAACGATGCTATTATATTGGGATGTATGGTTGCCGATTATATAGAGGAGGTATATTCTGTAATCAGATGAAGAATAGTAGTTATGTAATTATGTGAATGAAGAGCAGACTTCCGGTATGCATTTTGTCAATTTTTTTATGTTTTCGACTATAAGTGGCACCATAATCTGATGTGCAAATACACTAAAGTTTATGGTATAAAAAGAATTTATTAAATAATCTATTCATCATTAATTTAAAAGTATGGCACAAATATTTTGAAAAAACATATAGGGCAGCGTGCCAACAACTCGTATAGACAAGTGTGTAGTAATTTACATTTGAAATTGGACAAGCTGCTGCCTGTTCGGGATCAAATATTGAATTGAACCGGTAAATTGAAGAGTCCATTGGAACTATTTATTGACTACCTCTCGGGAACAGATCAGGACTACTATTCTGAGCTAAAGAGGTTACGGGCGATTGGGATGAACAGAAAGATTTATTTTTTTATAAATATGTATCTAATATTTTGTTGCTCTCCTGTTAACAGACAAAATATAATTTGTCCAACACATTTTTACTTTTTTTTTTTTTTTTTAATCCAAGATAATATTTATCGCATATTAGAGAATACGGACTCGTAATAGTGTTCTCGATTTCTGAAAACCTAAAGAAAAATTGGACGGAATGCATATATGCTTTGTTGTCTGGATTATTGCGTGTGTATCAAATTAGTTACGACCTGCGTTTGCAGCAATGCATTTATATAATTAACCAATATGTGTAGAGGTACGCGTGTCCAGACATCTGCCCGATAAGTGTTAACAGTTGGTGGAACAAAGACACGATTATGTACCTATGTCTTAGCTACATTGACCAGCTTGTTTGTCACTTGATTCAGCGGCATCGTAATATTTTTGCAAATATAATTTTGAAATTATATTAGTAGCTGTATGAATCACATAACTTGAAAATTACCTATGAGCATTGACAAGTACTCGATGGCGGCCGGTGAAATTTAGGGTATACCCTATCTCACTGTTGGAATATATGAAAAAAATATTGTTCTCCAGTACATGCCATTGCTCAAAAGTAAGGTCGACCTTCAATTTATTTACATCATAAAGCTTGTAATTGTGATGTATGTGCAAAAATCCAAACAACAAAGTATAGGAACTGCTCCTTATGTGTTCTCTTCAGTTTAGGAATATAGCTGAGGAAGTTGGAGAAGGGACACCTGCCAGAATAGTCACCCACTTTCACGAATGGCAAGCCGGTGTTGGGTTGATTGTACTACGTACACGTCACGTCAATGTTGCCACCGTTTTTACAACACATGCCACTCTTCTGGGAAGATATTTGTGTGCCGGTAGCACAGATTTCTACAATAATTTAGATAAGGTCAGTTTAATACTCGTCTGGCTTGCAGAACAGTTATTTTGAATTGTTTCTGTTCAGTTTAGCGTAGATGAGGAAGCAGGAAAACGGCAAATTTACCATAGATATTGCATGGAACGTGCCGCAGCACATTTGTGCCACTCTTTCACGACCGTATCTGATATTACAGGTAGGATAAATTTAAAAAGCCGGTAAGCAATTAGATACTTTTTTTTTGTTCGTTCTTAAAAATTAACAATAATAATTGATTAAACCTCGTTTTTGCTTAGGCTATGAGGCTGAGCATTTGCTCAAGAGGAAACCTGACGTCATCACCCCCAACGGTTTAAATGTAAAAAAGTTCTCTGCCTTGCATGAATTCCAAAATCTGCATGCCTGCTCCAAGGACAAAATTCACGAATTTGTCCGTGGCCACTTTTACGGGTGAGTAACAGAATGGGTTGAGTAAATTCAGATTCAATGTTAATATCTAAATTTTATAGTCATTATGATTTTGACTTGGACAAAACTCTTTACTTTTTCATTGCTGGACGGTATGAGTTTGGGAACAAAGGAGCAGATATTTTTATCGAGGCTCTGGCAAGGCTGAATCATTATTTAAAGGTAATAAATTTTTCTGTGGATAGTCCCGATTCCAAATTATGACGATATGCTTTTAGTCCACACACCCTGATGTGACTGTGGTGGCATTCATGATATTTCCTGCGAGAACGAACAATTTTAATGTTGAATCACTGAGAGGTCACGCCGTCACAAAATCACTGAGGGACACCATCAATGATATCCAGAATAAGATTGGAAAACGGATGTATGAGGTGTGCCTCAGGTATATAATTTTTATACTTTTTACAGCTGGTTATATTGAAAATATTTTCTAGCATTTCTCATATTTCCTTTAAAAAAATCAAAAGTTTAAGGTGAGTCAAAAAGTATGCATCACATGAATAAAAGTATCTATGAAACATTTTATTTATGTCAAAAGTATCATCTTTCTTTATTTTTCATTGGCCTCAATTATTGTAATTTGTTCATTAAATTATAGTTAATTAAAACAAATGTAGAAATATTTGATACATTTAACAATAGTGTCAGATCTTTTAATTTAAAAGTAAGTTCCAGAAAAATTTAGTACTCAGATTAATTAATTATTTTGAAAAAGATTTATAGAAATGAAAAACACATGTGTGGCATGTATCGTTCCGTGGTGCATTCTTTTTGGTAGGTACCACATTTACATGATAAATAATTACAATTTAGCGGACGGCTTCCCGATGGTAGCGACTTATTGCAAAAAAGAAGAACTGGTGCGTCTGAAGAGGTGTATTTACTCATTGCAGAGGGACGGTCTACCGCCTGTCACAACACATAATGTAGTTGATGATTGGAATGATCCAGTATTGAATTCAGTGCGAAGGTGCAATTTGTTTAATACAACTAGTGACAGGGTGAAGGTAAATTAATCGTAATTATTTTCTCTTAAGGTACGCGGGAGAGGCAGTCGTGACTCTTCTATAAGTAAGAAATGATGTACATGTGCATCGATTGAATACTGTATTTCATTGTGTTTTTCCTCTTTGACAGCGATACACTACTGGACTAGGCATGATTTTAAATGTGATTGTTAAAATTGAAAAAAAAAATCTAATTAAATAAAAACCTAATTAACTCACCTCTATGTACGGGCCATTTTAATTATAACAGATTATCACAAAACTAAGTTTTTAGCAAAATGCAGCTTGAAGATTTCGTTTTGACTTTAACCATATTTTTCGCAAAATTAAACATTTAGCTATCTCTACTACTCTCCTTATACTAAGGCCTTAATGGATGTAACAAGTGACCTTAAACCAATAATCTCATTTTGACAGATTTGGACTTAACCCGTTACGGTTTTTAGGTACAGATACATATCTGTACCATATACATATATGGAAGCCTTTTACCTCCAGACACACATTTCTTGTCAAAATTGATATGAGAACTTGCAGAATTTCTTTAAAAATTATCTCGATTCTTTCTCATAATTTATCCCAACATTTTAATTGCATGAAAGGTTGAAAAAATATGCATTATAGATAAATATTGGGATAAATTGTGTGGCATGATTATGGGGAACTTTTCTAGAACAAGGAAAACTGGACAATTAAGATAATATAAATCTCGTACCAAAAGAATACCTCGTCTAAAGAATGTACGTTCGAATCCATCAAGTAAAGGAAATACATACTAGAGTAATGATTGCATTAGTAACTTAAATCTTTCATTTCGTATCAATGTGAGATTTAATTGTATTCCTTCCCACGTCCGTATTCTTTTAGTACAAGAACTATAGTAAATGTACTACTACCGGTTTTTAAATCCAGTAGAACATTGGGTAGTACAATTTTTTTTAATTTTTTGGTAAACTCTTTTTTTTTTGGTGCTGGCAAAAAAAATATTGTGTTCAGTTGAAAAGTAATTTTTCCTCTCTTGTATACAATAAAAGGCATTTCTGAAATGCCCACCTGTTTTCTTTAGATAGTCTTTCATCCCGAGTTTTTAAGTTCCACAAATCCCTTATTTGGTTTGGATTATGAAGAATTTGTGAGGGGTTGTCACTTGGGCGTTTTTCCTAGTTACTACGAGCCATGGGGATATACACCTGCCGAATGCACCGTTATGGGCATCCCTAGCATCACTACTAACCTCTCAGGTAACAAGTCTTATATAAGGAGAAATAACGGCATGTCCCAAAATTAAATGGAAATCTCTTTTTAATTATAAGTATCAAAGTTCTGTTTCTTGAAATAGGGGGGGGGGGCTCTAAACGAAACCTATAGGTTTTTTGGGATATCGTTAGTCAAACTTAACAAAACTGCTGAAAATAAAAGTCAATATTGAATTTCGGATGAGACGATATTTCAATGGACAAATGGGTTTGTGCACCATTTTTCCTTTATTTTAAATTAATTAGAATCACATCTGAAGGATTGTGCGTTAAATTTTTAAACAAACCTATAAAAACAGCAAATCATTTATTTGTATATTATTAGTTAAAGGAAATTAATGACTGCTATTAAAATTTATTGCAGGTTTTGGTTGTTTCATGCAGGAACACATCTCTGACCCCATGTCCTATGGTATTTATATTGTGGATCGTCGATACATTTCCCTAGAGAATACTGTGCAACAGTTGGCACAATTCATGTATGATTTCGCCAGATTGAATCGTAGACAAAGAATCATACAAAGAAATAGAACCGAAAGATTGAGTGACATGCTGGATTGGAGGAATTTAGGAGTAGTAAGCAAAAACCCATTCTTTAATAAATTATCGTTTCTCGGATATCAACTTGCTATGATGTTATATCTTTTTATGAATTTTACTTTACCATAACAGATTATCATTTTGTGTGAATATTAAAAAGAAGTTTTTATTTTTTAAGGTATTTGCCAATAAAAAAATAATTTGTAGAGATTTCTTAACCAGCATAAGCCCATTCGAAATCACATATCAAAGTGTGAAAAAATTATGTATGTCATTTCTTTTCTTTAATTTCTGGTACAGCCATATGCAATAGGCGGCGAACATCAGGTGTGACGTCGGCTCTAAGAAGTACCGCTGGTACAGCAAGACGATGCCCGAGAGTCGCAATTTAAAAATAGAAATGTTATTTCTCGAAATCATTTAGTGGCCTCTAATCATGACCGTTCTCTAGATTACTTTAAATCATTTATTCTTGTATTCAACTTTGACCCATCAATTTTATTCTATATTTATATTTTATTATAAAATTTTTGTTTATGCAAGAAAATATACAATTTTGTCAACCTACGGCTATGGTTCTAAGACGCAGGTTGACTTGCCCTCCGATAAACATTTTGGTAAATGCTATGCCATATAGCATACATTGTACTACTGGTTTAAGAAGTTTTTGATGATATTTGCTTGCAGTATTATCGTCAAGCACGGATGAAAGCTTTGCATAGAGTTTTTCCCGACTATAAAGAAGATATGGAATCGGGGATAGGCACATTGAGGTATCCCAGGCCTTTATCAGAGCCACCATCGCCTAGTTCTAGCAGAGTAACGACACCAGCAGCCTCAGTTCATGGATCTGATGATGAAAGTGATTCTGTGGACGAAGAAGGGGAGGTAAATTTACATAAACACATGCACAACATATCGGCAACCAAAAGTTATCAGATAGCTTCTGGTATAGCCAAAATTTTATATTCAAAAATGAAATTATTCCTTAAAATCGAAACAAGTCATTAGAAACGTCGTTTTAATCAAATTAAAGATCCATATGCAAATTTTTTCTTGAACTCTATTTTCATCTTTCTTTTTAATTGACGGTAAAATATTTCGAATAGTAGTATTATTGAAAAATTTCAACCAGTCAATCGAAAATATATCATAGTTTTATGGTTTATTTAGTGATGAAATTACTACGATTAAGATTACATATGTCATATTTCTATTTATAATCTGCGGTTATCTAGGTTTTTCGATAATCATAATCTCCGGTTATTGTCACGTTTATTTAACGATTATTTGTTGTGCCTTTTGTGCCTTTCGACACTTATTTGTTCCATGTTAAAAAAAATTGGCAATCAAATAAACCTTCTGTTTATTTGAACAGCCTGTGTTTTCAAAACCAGGACTCATTCAAAGCCCTAAACAACACTGGTGGGTTCCTAGGACTTATAAAAATTACGTTTCAAGTTTCCTTGTATATAATAGATATCAATAATATATGTCATCCATATTTGAAACTGATCTCACCAGAAATGCTGAGATTAGGGCCATACTTGTAAAAAATGAAAGACTACCTCTACTATATACACTACTGGTCTCGATTCCATGCAAAACCTGCGTTTAATGTAGCAGACAGTGATGGAATAATAGAAATCTGATAAACAACAAAGACAGTTGCTCTGCGCTACTACCACATCAGCACGGAACAATGAGAATGGATGTTATTTATTGCGGCATCTCTGGTCCTCGGCTGAATTCAACATTCGCTTGCGCAATGTGTCGCGACGGCGGGCGCCCATAGTGGCAATGAAGCAGTACACAGTCGACTCTCTTCTGCACATTTTACTTTTTATCACATTAAACGCGGGTTTTGCATGAGATCGAAACCAGCAGTGTAATTATCACATATATTCTTTGTTTTGCAGCTGGAAGAATTAAGGAGAAAATAGTTTGGGCTTGGAGTCCATAATTAGAAGTTAGCATATTATCAATTGTCAACTGGGATATCTAATTACATCATAAAAAAAAATAATATTTTTGTACAATTCAACAGGTATTATTTGTACCTTTACTTTGGTGTGCTTCCATGACAGCTAAAATAACTTTTCTTTCTTGCCAATCACAAGATGGGCTTTAATGACACTTAAAATGAAGGTTGTAAGTGTAAATATATATATGTTTTTTTAGTACATCGAACGTTGTCGTCGTAGCTTTTATTTTATTTCAAACATATCTTTGTAAGAAAAAATTATAGAAAAATATTACATAATATATACAGATAAAATAAAATGAGCATTTTTTTAACATGTTATTTAAAAGATATGCATAAGCATTTAACTCCCCCCCCCAAAAGACATCTTATTCCTTGTCAGTCTTCAAAATGTTGCAAAATAGTTTGTTTCCAGACGAACTGTACGGAGTGATTTTAAAAATGAAACCAAAATACTAAGAAATTTTATTAGCATAACTAAATATAATTATTATTATTTTTATAACATTGGTAATTATAGGTATAGGTATTACTTCGAAATCGATTATTTCATTATTTTTTAAATTAGAGAAATTTCTGTTAAACAACATTACAGTGACCCTCAACTATCATGACAGGTAAAAATAAATTCTTTATGATTATTAGAATACAGTTATCTACATTAGGGTGGTCCTTATTTTTCCACATCAAATTGTATGTATATACCTACATATTTGTTGTAAATGACGTATCAAACACCAAGGTGTAAATATTGATCAATAAAATGATTTGCTTTGAAATGTTTTTCTGCACACACTAGTTTTGTACCATTATATGAGAAACTATTATGGTCAAAATTTGAAGTCAATCGGATGATATTAACACGTGTCGCGTTAAGGATGAAATTTGAACATATCTGAATTTCACTATTTCCGTTATAGGCGTAATCATGTTAAAAAGTAGCATATGCATAAATGTTTATAATGAATATTGTATCAATTCTGATATTGAGAGGACAGTGACAATGTATAAATTCCAATATCAAAGCAAGTTTATGTGGTAGTTCATAAAAATTGCGACATGTTAAACTTATCACTGTGTTCCGTATAAGTTTATCGCGCTAAAAGTTCATAAAACTGAATGAAAGAAAGTACCGGTACATCTGTTATCAAACACTACCGGTCGACAAGAAGCTTAATCTAACACTTCTTGACCAGTAGATATCAGCACTGATCGCTTATAACGTGGCAGTCGGACCAAATAAGCAGTCAAATCGAATCGTTCAGAGATAGTATACCAAATGTTTTATATTTTTTTACCTCATAATTTTTAAATTTCGTGTATAGGATGAATATTTGTAATGAAATTCAAATTAACTGCAAAGAAAGAGCAGTTCAAAAAATTTGCTGCTCAATTATAAAATGATATGCATAAGTATGGTTCTCTGCTCCTAATGCAATAGAAGTTCCATTAAATGATACTAATTTAATAAAAAAAACTGAATGCCTACAAATGGTAAAGAAATTTTTCAATCGCTTATGGTATTTGAATGAGGAACATGCTGCCATTTCCTTATTTGACGATTACATCCTGGATAAGCAGAAAAGAAAAATTGACACAGACGGAAAAAGGTGAAAAAATAAGAAAAAAAATTTACAGTGGAAGATGTTTCAGATTTTATTTGTAAAGACCTACCACCAATAGATGCACTGTCTTCCAAATCGTTCAAAGTATTTGAGAGATTCGGTATATCTCCCGAATTTCTGAAAATGGCTGTTTTAATGAACTTCGAATTACCATTTTTCCTCAATCCTTTACATTTTAACAAAAAAGGTATTAAATGAAAACGACAATATTTTCAAACTTCAGCCTCAATGCGACACGTGTTAGTTAATCGATTGCTTTCAAATTTAACCATGTTAGTTTCTTTTATAATGGTACAAATCTGGGGGCGGGGGAAGGGGGTAGAGAAACAAACTATTTTCCACCCTTATAAATAAAGAACCACCCTAATCTACATATTTCGTAGACATCAAAAATGGAAAATATATAAACACAAAATGGAAGCTCTGTGTAAAAAGAAAGCCACAGATATTGCATAATGTATAAGGTGTTTCTGATGGTTCATGATACATTTTAAGTCTATGTCTGCTTAACAATCCAAACGTAAAATTGGAAAATATGGCTCAAATTCAAAACTTCAGAATTATTTAATTCACTTTCAATCAGTTTTCGGTTTCTGGAACCTCATTTCATTGTCAATCAGACAATCAAGAACATTTTTTTAATCGCGATTACATTAGAAGAAATAAATAAAAACTGTTGGATCAATTAAAGGAAATAAACCCTTAAAAGGGTAACTTTTTTGAACAAACTGATATGTCCGCAACACAGTAAATGATAAAATAAAAAAAAAAAACTGGGGGAAATATATTTTTGCTCACAGAAAAATGTTTAATATCTCTTTGAAGTCTGTTTTCCAATTTTGTTATTTCAATTGTTAAACCGTTTTGTATATATCTCAAACTATATCTTCAGACTAGTTGCCACTGACTGCTATATTTTCAGGTCAAAAAGGTACTCGCTATTTCGGCTGGAGTTTCCTTATACTCCTATCGAGTACAAAGTCTACAAATTCATCTATAGGTTTAATAATAAAAGGTATAGTAAATAGACCGATTCCAGTGACAATCCATTTTCTTGCATTTTTTGGCAGTTTGTCACGTTTCATCACCAAAAAATTTGCTATGGCACATACTCTGTTGATTGCATATCCTGGTATGGCCACGGATGCCAACATCTGCCAGATCAGAGTATCCGTTGTAGTATAAATAACTTTTTTTAGATGATGCCTCTCATTCAAGTTGGCCTGTAAATAATAAACTATGAAATATTAATATTTTGAATTTTGTAATTAAATAGGTAGTGCACATAATATATTTCCTCAGTAATATGTAATGGTAAATATACATATGTTCAGTTGTAAGCACTGGGTTGGATTGGTATCAGTGTTTTGTTGCACATTGTATTTCTACTACTCTGGTAATAGTGTTGCCATATATTTAAATAACACTTTTCCCAATAGATGGATGGACGCGGAGGACCAATTCGAATAGCCAGCATATTCTCCCGACCTTAAGGAATGTATACGTATGTAGTGTGTCCCAAATTATTAACGACCAATTTTAAATCGACAAGAGGATTAGGATTGCATAAGTTTAATATAGGTATTTGTACACTAAAAACTTATAAAATTAAAACTAGTATAAGAAACATAAAGTTACAAACTGAAAGATAGATCTATAGGTATCATACGGATTAAACGAATTAAGAAAAATTGTGAAATACAGACAATTTTTCCATGGTAAAATACTTTATATTTCAGGTCTCTGAAATTTTAATTCTACGTTTGCATCGTTTACTGAACACAAACTACCTATTATTATTATTTCATGTAAAAAAAAATTAACAAATTGAATTTTAAATTGAAATAATTTTCAAAACATACCATGTCATTTACTGTCACGTGTAAATCAAATCCTATCATTTCATTAAATGAATATAACATTTTTTTAAAATTATTTAGATACATATTGCACATACATAACTTCAAAAAAAAAAAAAATAGGTATAGTTTAACTGATCACTGATCGTGATCAAATTGAAAATTCGAAACACAAATTTAAATCGGTACCTACTCGATTATTAACCTCGCCCGATAACATGAGGATTCAGAAACAGTCATTTGAATAGAAGAAAAGACGCAAAAATCAAAAATACAAAATTTTACTCCTCAACGTCACCATTTATTATAAGTATCTTTATAATAAATGACGTCACACAGCGACACAAGAGAAGGAATTCGAGAGAGGTCGTCTCTGGAAATACCACATGCACCATAGATAAATATAAATTATTCAACAATTACCATTAACTGAGAGATCAATAATCATTAATCATTATACTGTGGAAATACTGTTCTGTGAGAAATACAGCGACACAGAGAATAGGAGTGAGGTGAATACACTACTTGATCTGGCCGAGCAGCTTTCTTTTGACAATATTTGTGATCATGTCACAAAATCATGTTTGCAAGTGATCACAAAAACATGTTCAACATGCAATAGAGCTTTTCGGGTGCACAAAAGTATTAACTCTCACGATTATCATTGGTTGAAATTGATTTTAATTTTGAACTCAACCAATGATAATCCAGAGGTTATAACTACTGGTTAAACCTTTTCTGCACCCGAAAAGCCCTATAGTTATGAGAGAACGGTATTCTCTCTCTCTCCAGGCTCCGTCCATATTACCTATTAGGTCAATGGCACATACCTATGTAGTCAATGGGTAAACCAACCTTCGGTTGTCTCTTTCTAATCTGTCTCTTGTCTTCAGAAACATTGAACCTTATGGCGCGTTCTCACGACTTTTTTCTTCCTGCGTCACGCGTCATTTGCTCTGATTGGACATTTGACGTAAAGAAGTTGAATATTCATGAGTCACCAATCATACACGAGCGACGCAAGATGCAGAAAGTAAAATGTCGTTATGAGAATGCAACGAAAGTTTAATGCTCAGATAAAGAATCGATTCATTTGGTTTATATAAGAGTATCTCTTTATCTCTCTTCATCTTATATATTATTTTTTTTGTTACAGCATAACATATCATCTCCCATCTCCGTCCTGCTGCCATAAGAACAAACAAAATAATCTACACCTTTTTTATACCTATTATAGACAAAGTAAAAAAAATACATAGGTACTGATAGATATGCTTATTATTGCGAATATTTTCGGTATTTAAAACCATGCATACTACAAAAAAACCCATTAAATTATAGTTAACTATACACATAATGCTGTGGTTACATATCGTTTTTTTTTCTTTCGTACTTAATAAACTGGTGTTTTGTTTTACCTTGTAAGATTTCAAACTTTTATCCGTTGTGTCTGCTAAAACGTACATAGTGGCTACTGCATACGAAAAATTGACCCATTTTTTTCCTATTATTGATCTAAACGCTTCTCCAAGTTCGTTTGAATATCCTGTAAACAATTTCATGTGTTTTTATATTGAACTATACAGTACCGAAAATACTTACCTAAATATCTGACTGGTGTTTGTTTATAAAAGTCCAATTCCTTACCGTCCATTGCAAATTGTATTGTCTGTTTGTGTAATTAATGATAACCTCAAAGCCACGTACTTGGAATACGACTACTGAAGAGTAACTAGTCATTGTTTATAGCCGCCTGGTTAGGTCAAAATGGATTCGGAAGAAATTCGGTTATTAATAATTTAATAAAATCAAATTCCGCCGAAAATTATTTTTATTAGTAGATCAGTAGTTGCCGTTCTTATTGTACATAATATAATAATCATACGTCAGTCGGCCTGTTGGTCTAGGGGTATGATTCTCGCTTCGGGTGCGAGAGGTCCCGGGTTCAAATCCCGGACAGGCCCACGCGATGTTTTTTTTTTTTTTTTTTTCAGAATGCATTTGTATTTTACTTTCTGTGATAAGGGTCTATTAATTATGATGAATCAAATTTTGTAAAAAAATCGAGGGATATGCATCGAGCAGTAAAAAAAATCTAAATGATTATGACACAAAAATTAATTTGCGGGATTATAGAAAAAGCTAATTTATGATGAATATTAACGTGTTAGTATTTTTCAAATCTGCGATAGCTAGAAAGTATTTTAAAATTTATACAACTGAAAATCCTAATCCAAATTTTCAAATGTAACAATAACGTGTAATTTTGTTCTACGTTAATAGACCCGCATTATACAATGTATGACAAAAGTATGGAATAAACCACACAACCAAAAATAAAAATGTAGAGTACGTAATATTATTGTTATGTATTACGTATTTAAAAAGAAAACTACAAAGGGACGCGTATAACATCAACATTACTTAATTAGTTTTGAGAAATTGGGTTAACAAATAAAATATATTTAAAATTACTACTACTATTAAGAACTATTTTCGTTCTATTGACTGATGGTCGAGAGGCAAGAACACTCGAGTCTCACCCAAAAGTCCCGGGTTGGAATCCCGGCCATGGTACTGGGATTTTTCTGTGAGAGAGATTAATCATAGTATATATACTCGGATATTGGATGTGTGTCCATTGTCTTTAAATGTGTAGCCCCCTCTCGCACGTTAGCTTAGAGATACAGATGGTTGTATTATCTGTGGTGTTTATTATTTATATTATTATTTTTTAAGGAAAGGATATTTTCAGCCCTTTTTTTGTGTAAACAAGAAATGTTTCTGCAATTAGTCGAAATAAATCAACCTCAGTACTTAAGAACTTTTCTCACGCGTGTGAGTTGACTTTAATAGAAAACTTAAAGAATCGAGAGATTTTGAGGACGTTAAGTCAAAAGAGGCAGAGCTATGGCATGTACTTATTTAATGCTATATTATGATGTGGCTTTTTAAGTTATTGATATGAAGTATGTTTTCTTTTTTGTCGATTTAGACAATCTGCAAGTAATATGTTTTTTTTTGTTCTAATAATGATATTGATTTAAAAACAATTATAAGTTTATAATAAAAATGTATGATTCCATTTAAAATAAAAAGTTTGATTTTAAAATTTTCTGCACCAAGAGATCGTAGTGTCCGAGGTTTTTTTTTTCGATAACTTTATATCAACGGAAAAAATTAATTAAATCCATACTTTTGTTATATAGTGTATAATAACTATGTAAATGAGGATGCAACATTTTTTATATGAAAAACAATTTATTTTTTAATTAACAACTGACAAGGGTTACATCAAAATTTTCCGCTTCTCTTTCGTCCAGTGTATTTTGAATCTGTCCTAACATCTTTACCTTGCCTTCTTCTTCTTTCTTTTTTTTCTAATATCCAATTTCTTCTTTTTAATGATTTACCTCTTTGTTGTTTTAAATGTTCTCGTTTTGCAGTATAAGATATACCTATTTATAAATAAAATAAGGAAATACATTCATCAGAACTTTATATACGTACAAAAAAAAGCGTCAGGTGTGGGGTTCGAAACCACGCTCCCTTTCGAGAACCGCGCCTCAGACTGCTCGGCCAACCTGACCAACGATAAATTTCTTTTCATGACCATAATACGTTATGCATAATATTTATTTATTTCTTCATGCAAATTAAGTAAATTGTATTTTTAATTGTTCTATTATTACAAAACAAATTTCTTCCTACAAATATACATATTTTTGTATTGTTTATTTGTGTCCACGCCCTTTTGCAACAGTATTTCTCACGGTAGAGGCAATTCTTCTCAGCTGATTTAAGAGAACAAACTGTGACTAATGAATCTTATTGCACTTTGCAATAAGGGTCATTATTTTCACATCACTGACTTGAATTAGTTCGAAAGTAAAGGGTAATATATGAGAGAGATAGAGAATGATTTAAACGCCCTGAGTTCTAAAATGATCGAAGGATCTAAAGCCGAATCTTCGTGCTCTAACCGTAAGCACAGTTTACTTTTACGAGTATGACCAATCACGGAACAGCAAATTTGCATTTAGCCAATCCCAATCAGCACTAATTTTTTGAAAATATGTTTCAAGGCGTTCGTAGCGCAAAAACAAGCCTTGAACCAATTTGGCGGTAAATTGGAAGTAATTTAAAATAAAAATAATAATGGACCGTTATTGTGACGTCACAAATTATGCAACCTATGCAAAAGAGTCATGTCATGACTCATGACACACTGGTCTATATACTGGAACTGGACCCTAATGTGCATAAACGCGGCATTTTTGTTTGTTAGACATAGTGTACAGTTTTTTTCTCCTTTGAAAGAAATATTTAAGAATTTTCAGTAACCATTCACCATGTACCATGTATGTTAGAATATATACAATACAGTGCGCTAATTTTATGAGCCGTCTTGCCGACGAACTGCAGAGTCAGCCCTAGATAACAGAAGTTATTAATTCTTGCGGAGTATCTCTGGACAGTATTCTTATTCTCTTTTCAATAAGTTAAAACTGTTCATTTATTATACTTTTGTATTTTATTTTTATTAAATAAATTGTCTTTTAAAAACAAAGTAAAAGAATCAATTATCTATATATTCACTGTAGAAATTTTGTAAATAATAATAATAATAAAGTTACTGTATAATGCACTATATTTGTATATATTCTAACATACAGAGCCTTCATAAATGATTAAAAACCAAGTGATCAATAGGTCCTTCATATTACGGCAATACCTGCTGGTACAAAAGTTTATTGAAACTCGGTTCCATATGTAATAAAAAAAAGGGTTGCTAATTGATATTTTCAAGTTGCAGTAGCTGGGGGTAAAGGGGGTGAAACATAATATTTTTTTAAATAATGTTTTTACTTAAAATAATATATGCCTTAGATAGAGAGATAATCAATCAGGGTGGCTAGTTTCTGAATAAAAGCATTATACATTTTATTATAAGCAGCCTCATTTAAAATAAAAACTAAATACCTCGAGAATCCTCATCAGTTCCAAGAGCTTTAGGCAACACTAAATTTCCACCTGTCATCAGTACCAGGAAAAATTTTTTTGCTTTGGTACTATTTGGATAATCTACTACCACACCTCCTGAAAAACCAGCCCGCATTGCTTGAGTAGTTAACAGTTCCATTTGGTGGCTGTTTTCTGGATAAAATTGTAACACAGCTCTTGCCGAACGACTCTAAAAGGTAGTATTAATAATTTAAAAATTTCTATTTCCCTTGCAGCAGACATCACTTTTTACTGCCTGTAAACCTACCAAACACGCATATAATGTGCTGAAAAATTTATATATTCTTTGTACAGGTTTGTAACCAGATCTGTCTGCATTACATAGCCACTGCAGCGCTGATATACTAATGGCACCGTCAAATGTACCTGAATAAAAAATATAGTTTGGCAATAAGTATATATCAATGATGTACCTATCTAAGTTTGTACAGCCGGGGCATGAATTCAACACAAGCATGTCACACCGTTAATATCATTATTGTATTGTGACATAGACATCTTGGCACATTATCGTTGTGACCTGCATGTGTTGAATTTGTGACTCAAATTTATATACCGAGATGGCCAGGCCAGTATTAAAAGTCAGGTCACAATGTGAAAAAAGAAATGGGTTAATACAAAATCGTTAACGATAAACAGTCAGAATTTATAGAATTGGATGTGAAAAAAGAAAGACCTAAAACATAGGTATACTTTAGTATGGTCAGGTATAGTAGTAATGAACTATATTAATTATATTCTTTTCTCGGCATCCAATTTAAAATTGTCAAGTTACTATTGACATCCGACCTTTTTTTTTGTAGAATGAACGTATTATCATTTGCCTAATAAAATATTTAAAAAATTTAAACATTTATCGATCATGATGACCAAATTAGTATTTATATTACGAAGGAGGCTAACGGCACTGTTTCGTATTAATGTTCACCCACCCTGATACATAAATTATTGTTATTAGTGTGAAAACTATTACCATATATATTTTTTTTTGCACTAAGTGACATTATTTTTAATAAATAATAAAATTCATAGCAAATATAAAAAATCATCAAAGTTAATAATCATGAATGCTAACCAGCTTTAAAAGGGCACCCATGGCCCATATCTGATAACACAAGACTTCCTTCAACTTCTCTTTCTACCGCAATATCTAGAAAACAAAATTTATTTCGATAAAAATAAATGATAGGATAATTTCCACTTACCTAACATTGCAGTAGATATATCCATACCAACCCAAACATGCCCTTGATCTTCAAGAACGCTACCACTTAATCCTGACCCACAACCAATATCTAATAAATAACATGGAGTGTCTTCGGGCAAGACTAACAGTTCAATAGCACGTTCAGACATCTGTACCTGAATGTCCATGATTCTTGAGCTAAAAGCAAATCATTTGAGGAAAAATTAATTCCAATGTATTATTACTTACTTGCATGTGTATTTCTTCGCTTCATCTTTGTTGTAAAACTAAAAAAAAAATCCTTTTTAAGTACAGATCATATATAATTCAATAGTACATACAATTTCAGGTGGGGCCAAATATTCGGGGCGCGACATATTATTAAAATAAATAATGCACAATTGTGGTATTACAAGATACTAATCAAATCATATGAACATACTAATAAAAATATAGATAAATATTAAACTTCCGCAGAGCAGCCTAACCTTAAAATAGTGGAAAGAGCAGTGTCGCCAACACAGAATAGAGAATAATCATCAAAATTGTCGCCAATACATGATACAAATAAATTGTATCATGTCGCCAATATGTAAAAACTATAACAGAAGCCATATGCCTTTTTTCTGTTCTGTGCCATAAGCACAGAAACAGAATACAGCTTTCAATAATTAATTGCTCCGTCACCGAAAGCAGCCCTTCGGTCATTTACTGTAGACGTAACTGTACCAGAGACAACCGAGACGCGCAAGTACGTGCTAAAATTTAATCCGCAGTATTGAATTGGTCGATTGTAATGGAAGGTGAAAGTAGATGGCGCAAGAAGCAAACGCCCGCGAAAATTCAAAACCCCCCTTTTTATTATTTTATTGATATTATTTATAAGCTTTATTTCTGTAGCAGTTGGTGATCGTTTGTGGATCAGAAGTAGTCGATTAGTTGTTTTTAAATACTTCTATTCACTGGAAGTTAAAAACTAACCGAGTGACTATCTCTGATGATCCACAAACGATCACCAACTGCTGCAGAAACAAAGCTATTTTAAAGTTAGTTACAAAACTAGAGCTCAATTAATTTTTATGTTAAACTAATCAAAAGGTTAATTGTAACCTTGTTGAACCGCTTAACATAAGATTTAAAAGAAGTATGTTTTTGTATTGGATAATTAACATAACACTCAAAACACAAGTAGGTAGGTAATATTTTGTACAAAATTTATTAAAGTCAGAAAAATACAAAGAAGCAAATTTAGGACATTTTGTCAATATATTACAGAAAATATCAAGAAAGCACGATAGTTATTTATGCAACAAGACCGGAAAGTGATTCTTAACAGGGCGAGCTGGCAATTTCCATTGCAAAAGCCCTGGCGAGTCCAGTAAAGTCACTTTCTGGGTGTGTTGTGTACAATGTTTTTTCTACAATGGTTCCTGCTAATCTCAAAAAACTTTTTAACTTTAATAAAATATAAAATCAACTGACAGACATCAGACACTTACTTTCAAGGAAGACTGGAATAATCATTTTTAATTGTTATCGGATACTTTCTGTCAACAGAAAATGACATAAGGAATCGGTAAAGACTTTACAAATCCTTACGTCACTTTGCCGGGCTAGACCTGTAAATATGTATTTTCCACTCAAAAAATTGATCACAGTTAAATTTCTAGAAGGTTGCAAAAAAAGAATATTATTTAACGATTATAATTAAATTTAAAATATTTATTAGGCTTGACTTGCAGAGACTACCTTAAAATGTTATCAAGTGCTAGATAAAAAAATCATGTATTGTGTGGCACGCAACGTGGCTCTATAAAAATTAAGGTTCTAATTATGCGAAAGAATCTTCAGTTTTCTCTTTGTCTCACGAGCACCATTTTTTTATGATTCTTTTATTCATTTTGCCTCACGAGCATGTTTTTTATTTTGCTTCTGTGCCTCATTGTGCCTCTTATACCACCAAGGAATCCCAATTCTAATAATTCCCCGGTCATTTTCGAACGGTGACATTCTGATCTGATACAGTGCTGGGAATCTCCTCCAAAAATTCACTAGCTGCCTTCACTATGCTAGGAAATTCCTCCGCCAACTCATAAGGTATATTCTTTGAAGTTAAGGCCTCGCTTGAGGCTAGATCTGAAGTAAAATGAGATAGATATTAGCGACCATGTTTATTGGTTCAAATCTATATTTCTTTATTTTGAATAAATTAAATAATAGTAAAAAGTCTGCGATAATTCTACCAAGCTAATTAGTAACAACTATGGATTGATATCTAAGGACCCGTCACCACCAACATTTTGTAAAACACATATTACCTGCTTGCACTTGGTATGTAGCAAATTGATGACATGGAAAAAGTGTGGGGACTGCATTGCGGGTCAACCTATGACTACTTAGGTCGACATAACTTTCAACAGTAAAATGATAGGAGCATATCCTATAATTTTGAAGAGTTTCTTCAGTGTAATGTATACCCATATTCTTTTGCCAAATTTTTGACCTGTAAAACATAAAAAATTGTGCTGTTAGAAGTGTTGTTAATTTAGTGCAGGCCTTAATTTACCTTTCCAACCTTGAAGGAAAATAATGAAGTTTTGCCACATCGTCCTCTGAAGAACCACACACATAACACAATCTAATTCGTGACTCTGTGGCCGTCTCAAACAAAAAATAACCTACAACCAATTTCAAAGTTTATTATGAGGAATGAAATAAGTAAAGGATACAGTTAGCACATTTTCTAATACTGTTTATCCTTTCTGATTAATATATAGGTTAGATATAGCGGATAAAATTATTTATAATTTTATAACTTACCAGTTATATGAAATTGGTAGTCTTTAAGAAGAGAAATAGTCTTTAACACACAAATATCACAAAATACAACGAGAAATAATCAAAATCACGACAAAATAACAAACACTTCCTTCGTCAGTTCAAGTTGACAGATAAATACCACAGAAAAAGCGCGGGATAGAACAGAAATGACAGCAGTGCAAGTGCTACCCTCTGCTTTCACCTTCCATTTTATCGGACTAGGACAGCTATATTTGACTATTCTTATATTGAATAGAGATAGCGAATAAATGTTAAAATCGGACAAAATTTTCTATCCACTTGCACGTCTCGGGTTGTCTCTGACTGTACTTATTTACATTTGTCCTTTACAGGATTCATGTTATCAAAAAAAAGAACTGAAAAAATTAAATCAACAATTATGCCTGTAATAAATAATAATCATTAAGATTTATGAATTGATAAACAAAATATATGAAAGTTACATATTATGTGGATAATATATTTATTTAAAAAAAAACTAAGTACTTATAACATATAAATTTTCTTCAATTTGTTGGAACTGTAGGTAGAGGTAAATTATGTCTATTTTTTTTCATGACAACTGTATGAAATTTTCACAAAATGTTATGTGAAATTCTCACGAAATTCATGAAATTTTGGAAAATTATGAAATTTTCGACTATTGAAAATTTCGGAAATGTTTGACGTTTCCTACTGGAAACTTTGCTTATGAAACTTTTCAAAATTTTCGTTTCATTTCGTCTTATTTCCTTGAAACATTTCAACACTATAGTATAGGCGTGTTTTTTGCACACCATTGGTTGCGTTCATTCGAGTATATCGCTACCCGATCGGATTTTCACAGATCTGCGATCATATTTCCGCAAGGCCGCTAGCTGTCATTTCTGTCAACTGTTAACGCGTGAAGGTTGTTTTAATTGTTTTCACATTTTATCTATTTTCTAATATTAAATAACATATAACATATAAATAATATTTTTTGCTCATTTACTGATAATATAAAGACAAAAATAGAAATTTAGTGTTGTTACTAAATTTGACAGCCAACTACATCATAGAGCACAATTTTTGTTTGCTACAAAAAATGTCGACCGCTTCATGAGCGCTCAGTTCGAATAAGTTTATAAATCTTGCGTTTGGAACAAGATTTATAAATTAAAGATTTATAAATCTTTCGTTTGGCCGACTCTTTAATGTTCGCTCTAGTAGCGATCTGCTCTGATGAGAGCAACCATTCTGATTCTAGAACCGTGTTCGGTCCTAATTTTAATCACCATTAGGTCTGTTTCGATCGCAAAAGTAGGACTAACAACAGAATTCTGGTTACAATAAAAAATAAAACACGCCTATTGGCGGCAGAATTTAATCTGTTGGCGGTTGATCGTTGATGGTTAAAATAAATAGGTTAGGATGTCACTAGTATTGTCATTGTACCTCTGTTTAGTTTTTTTTATTTTTTAAAATGTATATAGACGATTTAAAAAATGATTTCTATGAATTTTTAACAGGAAAAGTGAGTGCAGTAGTCGTATCTCTATTTTTAAATCTCTTACAAAACTTCAATAAAATAGCTTGCTAAAATCCAAAAAAAAGTTGTTATTAAGCATTTTTGTTTTTTTCTTCTGCATTACTGCATAAAATCATATAAATGTTGAATGTAAAATTACCGTATATAAGTACATTGCTTTCTTTTTAGAGAATTTTCCTTGTGATCCATTATGATATAGATAGTATTTGTACTTGTAAAATTCTACAATCTCTACTGAAATATAAGCATATTCTGTACACCCTGGCTATAGTAAGAGGCATTGAGGACCTAAAAACAGCTTATCATGAAAATTGTAATGATGTAAAATATTTTATACTAATAAACTGTGGTGGCACAATAGATATCGTGGAGGAGTTGGAAGCAGAAGATGATGTAACATTTTTTATTCTAGATAGTCATAGGCCTATAGATTTGTGTAATATATATAGCAACGGTCAAGTTCGATTGTTATCTTCATCAGAGGACGACGTGTTAGTGCCGGATTTTCAAGACGTTTTTAGAGAAGAGGTAAGGAAGATTAGAAGAAAGTTAAAACAGTAATTATGAATTCGTTTTCAATTAAATTTTAGTCTGATGAAGATGAACAGGACGAAGACATCGATGATAGTGATGGTGAAAGTAGGGCTGCTAAACGTAGAAGACTTGGTGAGGAAGATATCATTAAAAGAAGAGAGAAAAGACTGTGGGAAGACAATAGGAACAAATTATTATTTGAGTATTCCCAATTCACATATTATGCAAAAGCTGTAAGTCTTTCTAATAAATATGTAGGTAGATATACCTTATAGAATACTAACTATTCTTTTTATATAAACAAGGACGATCTTAAACATGAGCAACCAGTGTGGCTGCACTTGATCTCTTTTAATTTATTGAAATTTTTAAATTGCAGGTTTATAATATATTTCAAATTAATTTGCAGCATAAAAAATGTCGGATTCTTTGATCGGCAGTAAAGGTATCAAAGATACCGACGTTTTTTATGTTGTAAATAAGTTTGAAATAAACTGTACCTAATTATTTTAAATAAATTTTAAGATTCCAAATCTAATACATGGGTGTTTTTTTTTTTCAAGAGTGCGATACATATGTTTAATCTGGCATGGAAACTGAACAAGGATGACAAAGAGTTGCTGTGGATGGCCATAGTAGCGCTTGACGGAGCAACTGATTTTGGGCAAAATCGAAAACACCCAATATTCTTTGGAAGTAGGGAGTCTGCAAACACATACCACTAGATTGCATAACAAAACTAATGATTCAGATGTTTTGACGTCTTTGAAGATTGCCTTCGAGAAAGACTTAAGATTGAGTCTGTATAGGCACTGGTCAGTAGAGTCTAGCCTGAAGTACTCCATGTTCACTGCAGTAAAGATGAAACTTTGGTCATTAAAAGGAGACAAAAGGTTACACGAGCTACTCGTCGATATGGGGTAAGTTAAGTATTTATAATTTCTTTTCGGCTTGTATTTAACTGATCAGTATTATTGTATTTGTCGATTTTACACAGTATTATATCGCCGGTAAAGTAGTTTGCATCGATAATTATTGAAAAAGCAATTTGATCAGTAAGTATGCCATTTGACCAGTTTGTTTTTCATTCAGATGGTATTGTTTGTTCGAGGATTTAATTATTTGTATATGTAATATAAAAGAGATTATCAATATTTTATGACTAGTAAATAACAGCGTTTTGCTCAGTAAAAATTTGTATGTTGGCCAAAAAAAAATAATACAAGAATTTAGAATTGCAATATTTTAATAAAAAAAATAAAATGGACATTCTTACGAATATAACAAAAAAAAAAATAATAATTCGGTTCCCGTGTTAACCCCCCCTCCATTATTTTATGCAAAAATATTTCCATTTTCTATTGATGAAAAAGAAAAATAAAAACACTTAATTCATCTTAAATACCATATAGATTTAATATACATATGTATAAATTACATTCAATACTGATGCATATTTTTTTAAACCTAGAAAATACGAATATTTTATTTGGTGGCATTTTATGAAACTAAATAATCGTATTTTCTAGGTTTTTGCTTTTTGATATTACAAACAGAAAAATTTGAACGGCGATTTATAAATTTAAATTGCCGATGACAATGCAGCCATAAAAAGATTTATAACTCGAGGAGAATATTTTTACTTAGTTAATAGAAATATTACTATTCAAATCACTTTTTCAGTGTGAGAAAAGAAAATTACTGCTGAGGTAATTTTTTTACTAGTCAAATTGTTTTTTATGTGCTCATTATATTTTGAAAATTTATTGAAAATATTATTTAACTGATCATATAAATTTTTATTGGTCAGTTAGTATCTTTACATGATAAGAAGCACTGATTGAAGTGTATATTTTTTAATTATCGTTTAAAAAGTAAAGATTTTTTTCTAGCAGTCCATTCTGATTTCAATTCGTCTGATTTTTGTTTACAATATGTAGTAGCTTCAAATAAAGTGATGTTTTATTCTGTTATATAATGAATAATTCTAATAACAAAAATGTGTATTCACCAACCTATTAAAAGTTGGTACATATAAACAGTGATTTATTAAAATTTATGTCTTTTTTTGTGGGTTATAATAGTAATATGTTTTTGACTTGAAATTGAAAAAGTTTATATTTTGAAGATGAAAACAAATTTTACCTTTTCTTTTGGTAGTTTCCCACTTATTCAGAGCCGTCAAGCATTCAGAACCATGGATTTGCAGCTCAGAAAAGAATTTCACGGGTCAGTGGAAAAACTGGCAGAGAAGTATGGTCTGCAAGACATCGTGTATGCTTCTTTTACATTACAGTATGGTTACAGAAATAAATATTGTGCTTCTGATATTGTCTTTGCACTTTTGGCAATTCTTGAAGCATCGGTAAGTAAACAATTGATACACATACTATAAAAAATGGTATTGTAATTAAAGATAATACATTACTTTTCTTCAGCCAAGGGACAAAAAACCAGACGAATTATTCAATTTGGCCTTAGATTGTCTTTCGAGGACTAAAATGGATGTTGTAGATAATGCCATAGATAAGGCAAAAATTATAACTAAAACTTTGTTTAAAACAGTACAGAGCGCATTGGATATGAAGCAGATCATTACCGCAGGCCCTTTTTGTTTATTACATCGTTCAGGAGGTACCTTTTTCATATAACCTTGAAGCTGTATTTCTAACGGTCGGTTTTATACCTTCGGTTTAAACTTCAGGTGTTGGTTAATTTGGGGTTTATCGTAAATGAGCATTTTATACCGCTCGTTAATCGCCAAACTAAAATTTAACTGTCAATCGATGGATAGGATATAGTTTAAACCTCAAACTTAAGATCTAGACATGTGCTGTGATTTGACGACTAGCATGTTGAAGTTTTAAAATTATAAACCAACTTGTTCACACAAAATGAATCTCTGTGGCACACTTGAGGACGAAGAAGAGGATTTTATTCAAATTATGGAATTATTATTATCATTTCAAAACAGATTCACGGCCACAACAGTAAAGGCACAACAGTAATAATAATAATATATTAATTTGATTTTATAATTTGGCAGTGAGCACCACAGTTTAAATTACAAAAACGTACTAAATTTTATTGCTTATGGTCATTGATCATGAGTTATATGAGGAGTATTTTTTTTGAACTGACAAGTGAATAAACTGAAAATAGTGACTGTAAAGAGACTTATTACATAATGCAATAAAGGTAGTAATATCAGTTGATTCACTTGAATCAGTTAAATCAGTTCGAAAAAAATATACCTATGTAATATCAATTGGAAACACTGACATTATTTGGACTACCTGGATTGTGTGATTTTGTCTCAGTAGCTCTACTGAACTGGCGTGACAGCAGCTATACCGACGCCATCTGGTGTATAAACCAAACAAGACTGTTACAGTAACAGGCAATTATAAAACCTCCTATGTTTAAACTTCAAGTTAAACCTATGTTTAAGCTTCAAGTTAAACTACAGTTTAACTTTTAGGTATAAAACCGGCCGTAAGTGTGTCTGTCGTTTTGATGCCGTATTTTGCTAATTGTTTAATTAAAGAGATATTCAAAATGACAAATATAATTTTTAAGTGACAAAAATGTAAGTATTCATAATAAAAGTTGTAAATTAGATAGAGCAAATCACATTAATATTATTTAGTAAATAACATCATGATAAGAAAACACATTAATATTATCATCATCATCAAATATCCAAAGTTCTTTCCACATGAGTATATTTTTACACAATTCAACAAGAAAATTTATTGTTTTGAAAAATCCCTGCATTTTGTTAGTTCTCATCATGTTACGCAATGATTTTGTTTATTACTTGACACTGATTCATAACTAACATCCAGCGAGATTATTTGAAAACTCAAGGAAACAAGATCATATTTGAGAGTGTACTGCTTCGTTGCTTTTAAATGACCAGAAGGTGCTGATATCTATGTCTGTCTTTGGCGACGGAGCAAGCTTATCATTGAAACAGGTTAGCTCAACGAGTATTAAAGAAAATTATCATTTTGATATCATTGAGCCATCATGTTTCAATAATAGGCTTGGTCCCTTATCGCCACAAGTAACACATGGATACCAGAGTCATTTAAGGGGGCGTTAGCACTCCTCGTTGCCAAGATGAATTTAAATTGCTGTTACAATTTTTCTGTTAATAAGATTGAAAAACGAAAAAAAATTGATTCATTCTAAATACCATAAATACCCAGTCTGGATTCCCTCCTAACCACAGTTGCACAACCGCCCTGCTGGAAGTAGTTGACAACGTTATCTCTGCTATGGATAACAAAAAACGTACAACTTTGACTCTTACTTCTTTTCTGTTGACAACATGGATACTGCTTCTATTTTAATTAATAGGGATATAGAACTTCTTATTAGAGCTTCTGAAAATATTTGCCTTATTGTGAATCCCAGTAAAAGATCGGTTGCTATCTTTGGGTCGAACAAACAGCCGATAGTTATTAATAATGATACTTTAAAATGTAATAAAGTCACAAAAAATCTAGGAATGTATTTGGATAATTCGTTGAGTTTCTCTGCACATGTCACTTTTGTGTTCAAAAGGGCATGTAGTAATCTTAAACCTTTATACCATTCAAATTCTTTACTAGATAAAAACTGAAATTATGCTTTGTAATGCACTTGTCCTGTCACATTTTAATTATGTATTATTATTTTAATTATTACAAAGAGTTAAAAATTCTTGTGCAAGTTACAAATCTTGCATGTCAAAAAAATATTAATCAATCTCCCCGAAAATAGGTTGGTTAAATATGTCCCAAAGAAGATTATTGCATAGCTGTGTCTTTTATCATAAAGTTATTTCTACAGGAACTGTTCAATATTTATCTTATAAAATTAATTTTAGACATCAATTTCACCATTTGGATACTCGGGGGAAAAATATTATATCACCGTCTATTCATCACACTACAATATTTGAGCTATTGTTTCAATTTAATTTTTACAAACTGTATAATGCCATACCACAAGATAAATTACTTGAAATATTACCTTTAAAAAAAAAACTCTCTCAGTTAATATTTGAGAAGGAATTTATGTAACGTTAAATGTTTTATTTTATACTGTTAGCCTCTCTTATACAGAAAATATTATACTTAATATGTAGGCTTTACTAAAAAAAAAGGTTGATTAAAAAAATTAATTAAAATTGAATTTACTTTAGGTGTACTTTTTCTTTAATGTACATTATTTTATTTACATTTTTTGTTCATATAATTTTTGTTTTTGTTTACTCTTCATCATTGCGGAATTTATTGGTTTTTTTTTTTTTAGGTATAACCTCCTAAGCTTGTTTACACATATGATTAATTTAAGTCATCCATCACAATAATTAAATATTTATTAGTAATATCAAATAATAATTATTTTATGCATTTAATTATCTATTACCTTTCTTGGTTGAGTGGAAGAGCAGGTAACTCTGCCAGTTAACGACATTTTAGATGTCTTTTTATGCTGTTCATTTTGTATTTATCAATTGTTGTTAATAAAGACATATTATTATTATTATTATTACTATATTGATTTAATATATAAAATTACAGGCAATACTGATGTATTTTTTTTTTTTACCTAGAAAATATGAATATTGTATTTGTGTCATTTTATGAAACTAAATAATCGTATTTTCTAGGTTTAAAAAAAAATGCGCGTCAGTATTGCCTGTAATTTTATATATTAAATCTATATGGTATTTAGAACGAACCAAATGTTTTCATTTTTGGAAATTACCAACCGAAAAAACTTATAAATTTAAGTTGGATATCTGGTGAAAACGCAACCTTAAAAGCGACATTGTTATATGACTTTAAATTGCCAATAATTCCAAGAAATCTAAGAAGCGGTAACATCTTGCAGTTGAAGTGATCTTTCTTTCTTACATATACAGTGTGTCTCCTGATTAAGTTCACAATAGATGAACTGACTATAAATTTTAGATTTTTTTTTCGCATATCTAGTTCATCCCTGCTTATCTGGAAAGTAACTTTGGGTATACTTTTGTTTTTTTAAATCGCAGGCCATGACTGTTAAGCAAAAACTACTTTCTGTTAGGTAAAATACCTTTCCTGTAAAGGATACAGCAAAATGTTAGGAAGGAAAGTTATTCAGATTAAAAATTTATACTCTTGTACAAAATATCAAGAAAATCCACCTACTTTCATGACTTTGATTTTTTTACAGCATTATATGTTAAAAAAAATTTACCTAAATAACAATAATTTTTTTCCTAGGTAGATAGTTTTTTGGGGGTTTTCGGTCAGATATAACTAACTTTATTTTTTTTTTCTGACATTTCAGTTTATTACATCATCATCAGAGAAACTATTAATCATTAGGTGTAATAAACCGAAACGTTAGAAAAAGAAAAGTTATATCTAACCGAAATCCCCAAAAAACTATATCAAATATTATTTGTAGTTTTATTTATGTCATTTTTATGCAAGTTTTTATTATTTTTTTGACCACTCACTATTACAGTTTTTCTTTTTTTTACCATTTTACCATGTAAACTTATCCTATAGGGTACATAACCTGTTGGAGCTACAAATATTTCTCATGGCATGAAAAGTTTTACCATGTACAACAGTTGCTATTTACATTACTGTAGAATTAATTATTTTTCTGCCAGTCTAGTTGGTTTAATCCAGACACAAACGCAACACACAAAAATTATTTTTTCTTAGGGATGTCTGGACTGGTACATGTTTTCTCATCCTCATATTTTGTCATTGCTGGCACATTTTATACTAAAAGCGTATGTGGCGATGTCCAGGAACCGGAAAGCCTCCACACTTCCACTTATAGTATCTGCACCTAAAAATATGGAGGCTGGCACTTGTATTGTACTCGGCATTCCACCTTTGTGTGAAAATTCACCCAAAAAGTAAGAATATATCAGTAATTTTTTATAATACACCAGGATTTGATTTCGCTCCTTTTTTTTTTCAGTTTCTTTGGCAAAGCATTTGAACAGGCTGCAGAAAGAATAAAATGTGATACTAGTTGCGACTTCTTTGATACATCTAGTATGCTATTATTTTTAAATGTGTCTTTATAGATTAATCACCCTCTGGTTTTCAGGTTTTGAAATACATGTTAAAGACAGAACTAGGTTCTTCGATGCATTAACGGCACTATTGAGCTGAAACTTCTCAGTTGTTATGTGTAATATAATAAAAAAAATAATTGTGTGAAATCGATGATGTACATAATTAAAGGATGCTAACTTATTTATTATTTTCTTGTAAATATATGTATATTTTTAGTATGTACAACTTTCGACGTAATTGTGTGTATTAAATATATATTTTTATCTATACTCTTAATCTTTTGTTCCAACTATAAACTCATACCGCGCTTCCCTACACAACAAAAGAAATAATATGAATACAAGGTGTTCCGTATCATTATATTCAAACTTTGGTAGTATAAACTGTTGGGTTCAATTTTAAGACAAAGAAACACAAGTGTTAGGCCGATTTTTATTTGTTTTGAAGTTACAGGGTTATGAAATTTTAGAGTAAAAAGCATAATTAAAGTCATAAACAAATAATACGAAGAGATGTGGTTTCAAATAGATGGTGTACCACCACTTTACGGAATTGATGACCAGAATTTCGTAAACGGCAATTATCCAAGATGGTTAATGTGGTCCTGTTGCTTGACCATCTAGATCACCTCGATTTTTCTTTCTGGAGGTACATGAAGGACAAAGTGCACGCACCAGTTTCAAACAGCCGATAGGAATTATTGGAGCGCATTGAGCAGGCTGCCCAGAAATCGGAGACAACAATGCGAAATGAGAAGTGTCACTGCATCTATCGGCATACGAACACAAGCTTGTAGACAGGCAGAGGGGGATTTTGAAAATATCATTAATCGAACGTTTGTTGAGAAAGATAAGATTTCATTCAGTCTAAGAAAATTCTGCTTTTTACACCTCAAAAATTTCAAAGTCCTGTAACTCCATAACAAGTAAAAATGGATCTACCATGTTTGTGTTTTTCTTTGTCTTAGAATTGAATGTAGTTTAATCTCAAAATTGACATAACGATACAGAACACTTTATATGAATACATTTTTCTGTTCTACGTTGATCAATTTCAAAAAGTGCTGAAAATTGTGAACAACGCCGGCTCTTTGATACACACAAAACAGAAAACTACATGTTATTAACCTAATTTATTTAAGATTCTCTTCAAATTTAACAGTCACTAATATTTGTAAAATTCATACCTTGTGAAATACATGTTTCAGAAAAAAAAACTTAAAATTAACCAATGTATGTTCTGTTTATTTTGCAAAGTAAATGCTTTATGTTGTGTACAACAAAGACGGAATTATTCACACGTAGTGTAGCGAGCCGCCCCTGTAATCTAGGAAACGTGCAGTCGAACTAATCGAAGTGCACGATCGCGAGTTGAATGTGACGCAGTAAGGGGACGCTAACGTGGTCATCAATTTCATCATGACATTAGACAAGGAGATGAACGTGAGTGGTCGATAATTCGAACAGAGTGAAAAAAGTGTAAGTGATAAGAATTGATATACAGTTCTTGGTCCGATGGATGATAAAAAGTGGCAGTGTTTTTGTGTCTTGGGAAGAAGAAAGCTCCTCCAAGTTGGAATCAAGCAGCGCGTCGCTCCGAAAGCTTCTCCGTGTTTGAGTGACAGTGCAGTTATAAAGTATGAATGGTGGAACTAGAGCGATTGAAAATAAATATTGGTTGATGTTAATATTTTAGACAATAAGACTATAGAAAAACTACTGCAGAGAAGATGACCCTAAGAGCAGGGGTAAGTGGCTTGTTACAATAACAGAATGAGAGTAATTAGTGCCATTTGGATTGTTAGTAATTGATTATACGCCTGAATACACAGAACAACTATCCTGAATAGGTTGCAACTTACCATGACTCATCTCGTTGGGTTAGCTAACCCAACCAGTGTCTCTACAAAATAAAATTAAAGATATCTCGAAAACGAAAAAATATACTGCGGTCAAATTTTAGGGAGGCACTTCTCAAGTAAAAAGTAACATTTTTGTGACGATTACTGTGGGCACCCGCTGTCATCTCCAACACGCACAGCCTATCTACATATTCGTCTGAAAAAGTATGAAGGAACTGATATTTATTTCAGAGTTTGGTAATTATTTGCTTTACTGGAAACCTCACCAATTTTTCTAATTTTTTTTTATAGACTAATTTGGGGTCGTAGAACACGAAACTGCAAAAATTTTTCGTCGGAAACTAATAATTAAATTGATATTGTCTAAATGTCATTTGTATCGTTTCTCATCTTTCTTGGGACAAAGGATGATAAATGGAAATAGTGCCAAATGCATATGGCCATTTACGTTGAAAGATGTAATGCTTTTTTTTTTTGTATTATTTTTAATCATGATTCGTATACTTACTGACATCAATCAAAGTAGAGAATGTATATGTGCAAAGCCCTGACAAACTAGACTTGCGTGTTGCGTGTACGTTCACGCTTCCATTTACTATCACCCATCGCTTAAATTTATCGTAAGTGTGGTTAAATAAAACAGTGGGTCCAAAGAACAGATTTGGTGATATCAATTTTACCAGTTACTAAATCGCGCTGAATTGTGTGCTTTTAATATTTACCGTCTACGTTTTATATATCGCTTTCTATCGTCAATAACATCAGATTCACGTATGACCAAATACTTCATCGTATGGCATTTTTATTCAATTACATTACTAATGTTAAATTAAAAACCTTTGACAACAATTTATTTCATCACACATTACAATATAAACTAAACATAAGGCCTCCATCATTTGTAAGTTATTTCAATGGGTTTTTGAATTTTCTCATCTGTTCATCTTCTGGTGCATTATTATTCAATACGAACGAGTGATCTGATTGGTCAAATTCAAAAAAAAATATATTAACATCCATCCAATGAAAGGTGATGTGGCCCTTACGGAAATTGGATACGTTCGGAACAGCTGATCCGATGCTATTCCGATTTGTCAAAAGAATTTGATGGTAAACTAACTAATGAGGTGATCCGTAGCACATCAGAGATAACAGGAATTAGAATATCGCCGTATTGTACCGCCTCCTAGTTAAATTATGTGTAAGTTTCAACGAAATCATTTGAACTATTATGATCCATCGTTGTCGAAGTTCTACAGTTTCACTGAAGCGAGAGATCGTACCTAACGAATAAGAACACCAGGAAGGTGTATATTGAACGAACGGTTCAATAACAAACAAAATAATATTCAAGTGATCCGAATCAGTTCTTAATGATAACCAAAGGAACACGCAACAAATTTCGATCCATCTATCGGCAAATCCTTACATCACCATTAAACAGATGTGGATTTTGGGTTAGGAACTCGAATTAATTTCAATTTGTTATAAATAAATAATGATATTTCGTTTTTGAATTTTAGATAAGATACATCAAACTAGGAAGAATAAGCCGTCAAACGGAAAAGTACTGCATTGTTTAAAGGTGCCCCTCACAAATAATAATTGATTGAAGTGGTCGAAGCTGGTAAATACGTAGACTAGTGAAGGAACAGAAACCCTAAATTTCGGATATATAAAAACTGATTAGGGCGTCGATGCTGACTAAAACCGCATTTTATTCTTTGTAGGCCAGAATGAGCATGTATAGGATGCAAATATTGTAACGCAATGCTATTGCTAGCAGATATGTTCCTCGTTATGAAAATCCCAATGGCACAGAAGAAAAATCCTCGTGTAATAAATCCTGCTCAAAACGAAAGCTAGGACGATGTCAAGTTATAGACACAAGGACAATAAACATTGGTCCTAGTGAAGAAATCTCATGGTGTGGGAGAGAAACTCTTATATAATAATTATTCAGACGGAAAGCTAGTACGAAGTTAGATGGTAAACGCGGAGGCCGCGTCGGGCACTTTTTCAAGGTGAAGAGAGACGCAAGAGCATTCTGGTTTGATATTAGCAATAATTCAGATCGCATATAGAATATTATACTATGCTCGACACTGTTTTGTACCACCCTTTTTGATTTTGTAAATGTATAGCACTAACAATTAAATAAATTGGCATTGTCTAAACGTCATTTGTAGCGTTTCTCTTCCTTCTTGGGACAAAGGATGATAAATGGAAATAGTGCCAAACGTATATGGGCATTTACGTCGAAAGATGTAATGCTTTTTTTTTGTATTATTTTTTAGTCATGATTCCTATACCTACTGACATCAATCAATGTAGAGAATGTATATGTGCAAAGCCCTGACAAACTAGACTTGCGTGTACGTTCACGCTTCCGTTTACTATCACCCATCGCTTAAATTTATCGTAAGTGTGGTTAAATAAAACAGTGGGTCCAAAGAACAGATTTGGTGATATCAATTTTACCAGTTACTAAATCGCGCTGAATTGTGTGCTTTTAATATTTACCGTCTACGTTTTATATATCGCTTTCTATCGTCAATAACATCAAATTCACGTATGACCAAATACTTCATCGTATGGCATTTTTATTCAATATACATTACTAATGTTAAATTAAAAACCTTTGACAACAATTTATTTCATCACACATTACAATATAAACTAAACATAAGGCCTCCATCATTTGTAAGTTATTTCAATGGGTTTTTGAATTTTCTCATCTGTTCATCTTCTGGTGCATTATTATTCAATACGAACGAGTGATCTGATTGGTCAAATTCAAAAAAAAATAATAATATCCATCCAATGAGAGGTGATGTGGCCCTCACGGAAATTGGATACTTTCGGAACAGGTGATCCTATGCTATTCCGATTTGTCAAAAGAATTTGATGGTAAAGTATCTAATGAGGTGATCCGTAGCACGTCAGAGATAACAGGAATTGGAATATCGCCGTATTGTACCGTCTCCTAGTTAAATTATGTGTAAGTTTCAACGGAATCATTTTGGCTATTATGACCCATCGTTGTCGAACTTCTACAGTTTCACTGAAGCGAGAGATCGTACCTAACGAATAAGAACACCAGGCAGGTGTCTATTGAACTAACGGTTCAATAACAAACAAAATAATATTCAAGTGATCCGGATCAGTTCTTAATGATGACCAAAGGAACACGCAACAAATTTCGATCCATCTATCGGCAAATCCTTACATCACCATTAAACAGATTTGGATTTTGGGTTAGGAACTCGAATTAATTTCAATTTGTTATAAATAAATAATGATATTTCGTTTCTGCATTTTAGATAAGATACATCAAACTAGGAAGAATAAGCCGCCAAAAGGGAAAAGTACTGCATTGTTTAAAGGTGCCCCTCACAAATAATAATTGATTGAAGTGGTCGAAGCTGGTAAATACGTAGACTAGTGAAGGAACACAAACCCTAAATTTCGGATATCTAAAAACTGATTAGGGCGTCGATGCTGACTAAAACCGCATTTTATTCTTTGTAGGCCAGAATGAGCATGTATAGGATGCAAATATTGTAACGCAATGCTATTGCTAGCAGATATGTTCCTCGTTATGAAAATCCCAATGGCACAGAAGAAAAATCCTCGTGTAATAAATCCTGCTCAAAACGAAAGCTAGGACGATGTCAAGTTATAAACACAAGGACAATAAACATTGGTCCTAGTGAAGAAATCTCATGGTGTGGGAGAGAAACTCTTATATAATAATTATTCAGACGCAAAGCTAGTACGAGTCAGATGGTAAACGCGGAGGCCGCGTCGGGCACTTTTTCAAGGTGAAGAGAGACGCAAGAGCATTCTGGTTTGATATTAGCAATAATTCAGATCGCATATGGAATATTATAGTATGCTCGACACTGTTTTGTACCACTCTTTTTGATTTTGTAAATGTATAGCACTAACAATTAAATAAATTGGCATTGTCTAAACGTCATTTGTAGCGTTTCTCTTCCTTCTTGGGACAAAGGATGATAAATGGAAATAGTGCCAAACGTATATGGGCATTTACGTCGAAAGATGTAATGCTTTTTTTTTGTATTATTTTTTAGTCATGATTCCTATACCTACTGACATCAATCAAAGTAGAGAATGTATATGTGCAAAGCCCTGACAAACTAGACTTGCGTGTTGCGTGTACGTTCACGCTTCCATTTACTATCACCCATCGCTTAAATTTATCGTAAGTGTGGTTAAATAAAACAGTGGGTCCAAAGAACAGATTTGGTGATATCAATTTTACCAGTTACTAAATCGCGCTGAATTGTGTGCTTTTAATATTTACCGTCTACGTTTTATATATCGCTTTCTATCGTCAATAACATCAGATTCACGTATGACCAAATACTTCATCGTATGGCATTTTTATTCAATATACATTACTAATGTTAAATTAAAAACCTTTGACAACAATTTATTTCATCACACATTACAATATAAACTAAACATAAGGCCTCCATCATTTGTAAGTTATTTCAATGGGTTTTTGAATTTTCTCATCTGTTCATTTTCTGGTGCATTATTATTCAATACGAACGAGTGATCTGATTGGTCAAATTCAAAAAAAAATATTAACATCCATCCAATGAAAGGTGATGTGGCCCTTACGGAAATTGGATACGGTCGAAACAGGTGATCCGATGCTATTCCGATTTGTCAAAAGAATTTGATGGTAAACTAACTAATGAGGTGATCCGTAGCACGTCAGAGATAACAGGAATTAGAATATCGCCGTATTGTACCGTCTCCTAGTTAAATTATGTGTAAGTTTCAATGGAATCATTTGAACTATTATGATCCATCGTTTTCGAACTTCTACAGTTTCACTGAAGCGAGAGATCGTACCTAACGAATAAGAACACCAGGCAGGTGTATATTGAACGAACGGTTCAATAACAAACAAAATAATATTCAAGTGATCCGGATCAGTTCTTAATGATGACCAAAGGAACACGCAACAAATTTCGATCCATCTATCGGCAAATCCTTATATCACCATTAAACAGATTTGGATTTTGGGTTAGGAACTCGAATTAATTTTAATTTGTTATAAATAAATAATGATATTTCATTTCTGCATTTTAGATAAGGTACATCAAACTAGGAAGAATAAGCCGTCAAACGGAAAAGTACTGCATTGTTTAAAGGTTCCCGTCTCAAATAATAGTTGGTTGAAGTGGTCGAAGCTGGTAAATACGTAGACTAGTGAAGGAACAGAAACCCTAAATTTCGGATATATAAAAACTGATTAGGCCGTCGATGCTGACTAAAACCGCATTTTATTCTTTGTAGGCCAGAATGAGCATGTATAGGATGCAAATATTGTAACGCAATGCTATTGCTAGCAGATATGTTCCTCGTTATGAAAATCCCAATGGCACAGAAGAAAAATCCTCGTGTAATAAATCCTGCTCAAAACGAAAGCTAGGACGATGTCAAGTTATAGACACAAGGACAATAAACATTGGTCCTAGTGAAGAAATCTCATGGTGTGGGAGAGAAACTCTTATATAATAATTATTCACACGGAAAGCTAATACGAGTCAGATGGTAAACGCGGAGGCCGCGTCGGGCACTTTTTCAAGGTGAAGAGAGACGCAAGAGCATTCTGGTTTGATATTAGCAATAATTCAGATCGCATATAGAATATTATACTATGCTCGACACTGTTTTGTACCACCCTTTTTGATTTTGTAAATGTATAGCACTAACAATTAAATAAATTGGCATTGTCTAAACGTCATTTGTAGCGTTTCTCTTCCTTCTTGGGACAAAGGATGATAAATGGAAATAGTGCCAAACGTATATGGGCATTTACGTCGAAAGATGTAATGCTTTTTTTTTGTATTATTTTTTTAGTCATGATTCCTATACCTACTGACATCAATCAAAGTAGAGAATGTATATGTGCAAAGCCCTGACAAACTAGACTTGCGTATTGCGTGTACGTTCACGCTTCCATTTACTATCACCCATCGCTTAAATTTATCGTAATTTCATGTGGAAGTGTGGTTAAATAAAAGAGTGGGTCCAAAGAACAGATTTGGTGATATCAATTTTACCAGTTACTAAATCGCGCTGAATTGTGTGCTTTTAATATTTACCGTCTACGTTTTATATATCGCTTTCTATCGTCAATAACATCAGATTCACGTATGACCAAATACTTCATCGTATGGCATTTTTATTCAATATACATTACTGATGTTAAATTAAAAACCTTTGACAACAATTTATTTCATCACACATTACAATATAAACTAAACATAAGGCCTCCATCATTTGTAAGTTATTTCAATGGGTTTTTAAATTTTCTCATCTGTTCATCTTCTGGTGCATTATTATTCAATACGAACGAGTAATCTGATTGGTCAAATTCAAAAAAAAAATATTAAGATCCATCCAATGAAAGGTGATGTGGCCCTTACGGAAATTGGATACGTTCGGAACAGGTGATCCGACGCTATTCCGATTTGTCAAAAGAATTTGATGGTAAACTAACTAATGAGGTGATCCGTAGCACGTCAGAGATAACAGGAATTAGAATATCGCCGTATTGTACCGTCTCCTAGTTAAATTATGTGTAAGTTTCAATGGAATCATTTGAACTATTATGATCCATCGTTGTCGAACTTCTACAGTTTCACTGAAGCGAGAGATCGTACTTAACGAATAAGAACACCAGGCAGGTGTATATTGAACGAACGGTTCAATAACAAGCAAAATAATATTCAAGTGATCCGGATCAGTTCTTAATGATGACCAAAGGAACACGCAACAAATTTCGATCCATCTATCGGCAAATCCTTACATCACCATTAAACAGATTTGGACTTTGGGTTAGGAACTCGAATTAATTTTAATTTGTTATAAATAAATAATGATATTTCGTTTCTGCATTTTAGATAAGATACATCAAACTAGGAAGAATAAGCCGTCAAACGGAAAAGTACTGCATTGTTTAAAGGTTCCCGTCTCAAATAATAGTTGATTGAAGTGGTCGAAGCTGGTAAATACGTAGACTAGTGAAGGAACAGAAACCCTAAATTTCGGATATATAAAAACTGATTAGGGCGTCGATGCTGACTAAAACCGCATTTTATTCTTTGTAGGCCAGAATGAGCATGTATAGGATGTAAATATTGTAACGCAATGCTATTGCTAGCAGATATGTTCCTCGTTATGAAAATCCCAATGGCACAGAAGAAAAATCCTCGTGTAATAAATCCTGCTCAAAACGAAAGCTAGGACGATGTCGTTATAGACACAAGGACAATAAACATTGGTCCTAGTGAAGAAATCTCATGGTGTGGGAGAGAAACTCTTATATAATAATTATTCAGACGGAAAGCTAATACGAGTCAGATGGTAAACGCAGAGGCCGCGTCGGGCACTTTTTCAAGGTGAAGAGAGACGCAAGAGCATTCTGGTTTGATATTAGCAATAATTCAAATCGCATATAGAATATTATACTATGCTCGACACTGTTTTGTACCACCCTTTTTGATTTTGTAAATGTATAGCACTAACAATTAAATAAATTGGCATTGTCTAAACGTCATTTGTAGCGTTTCTCTTCCTTCTTGGGACAAAGGATGATAAATGGAAATAGTGCCAAACGTAACGGGCATTTACGTCGAAAGATGTAATGCTTTTTTTTTGTATTATTTTTTAGTCATGATTCCTTGTAACGGTCCATTTCTAGATTTAATTAACTTTCGTTTTATTTAATGCTAATTGCATAATTTGGTTGGAGGTCAACCTTACAAATTCTAGAACCGACTTTTATTAAATTTGTAGATTTGTAAATTTGTAAATCTTTGATAATGTGTGCGACACTGGACCTCTAGTGCACCCGCGCGAACACCGCTGTGTGAGGGACGAGGGGGACGCTAGAACGAGAACAGTGAGGTTTCGGAGGCAGACGCTGGGAGGCCACGGTCCCGAGCAGATGTGTGTTTATGGTCTCTTACGTTGTACTACGTTATCTTATGTTTTATGGAGTCTGGAGTTAGACTTTGAGCAAGTAAGTGTACGTTGCTGAGCTGGTTTCACGATTTGTTCTGGTGAAGCTATGTATTATGGGAAAGTAGTTACTACGTAGAAAGCTGTGTGAGAAGGTAGGATCCCTTCGTATTATTATTATTAAAATAGGTACCTATTTAAAAAATTAAAGCTGGCTTCAAAAGGCAGATATGCCGATATATCTAGAGGTGGAGAAAGCCCCTAGAGTTTGGTTTGATTTTGAACTGTGCTATAAACTTTATTGAAAGGTAACCGTTGTTTCCCCCTTTCTACGGCCCTAGTGAGTGTAGATTTTAGACTTTTGCAATATGTACTTTCCGAGACTTTATATAAAAAGAAAGGCGGGTGGCGCCCTAAA
>JANEYF010001959.1:0-78330 GCA_029963845.1 Rhamnusium bicolor
GTAGCAGACTGCAAAACAGGGACAGACAGTACAGTAAACAGTATTTACCTTGTAAACTTCTTTACACAATAGTTCCTCCCTGTTTCACCGCCTTTGTTTATCTCCGCCAATCAATGTTTGGTGATTTTTCGACGACATGTGTTTCTTCACAGCGGATTTACTAATGACTGGAATGGATTTACGTATGACAGTCTTACGTTTCACACTATACATAACAACACACAAAATACTTTTTCTGAAGACGCACACTGCCTCGCGATTTTTCTCATCCACTAACGCACTATACTAAACAGAAAATATCGATTAGATAAAAAATGTCTTTGTACTCGCTATGATACTCTACTTATTCGAATATTTTACCAGTGAATATACTGAATAAGATTTACAGGAGACAACTACTCAGCGGACAAAAGCCCCAACCTACATTAAATTAAACCTGCAAGTCTTGTTTGGTAGTAAGATCATTTGTCAATTTCTCACTAAACATAGATCGGTTTCGAACTTGTTATGTTCTCGTCATTATGTCATAAGTAATGGAAAAGACAAATAATAATAGCAAACCAAGCTGGCCAAAGCAAACTAAACAAGGTATAAAGTCTATCTAAGCTGTTCAAAATGGCGGCCAATCAAAGTTCAGATTCGTATTTCGGAAACAAGTTATTTTTTAATAAAATTAAACTTCCAGTAAATAAATTTTGTTCCTATTAACTTTAACGTTCTTCGTAGAAAATAAAAAGGACGTATGTGACTCAGAGAAATTTGTTACTCAGCTTTATTTACAGAACAAACTAAGTGAAAAAGTCAGTTAAACATGTTAACAATAATTATTTTGAAACACACAAAGGCGCGTGGATTCCGTTCAACTTCCTCCACGTGAAGATTGTCTCTACCAGTTTGTTCGTAGAGCAAATTACAAATTAGCAACTGGAAACTATGTATCGATATAACTTTTCTGATATTGTCGACCATCAAGATTATTTATGGTTGAATGGTTGGTTGGGAATGGAGGATCGATCACCCGTTTGAGTTTGTCTTGTTGAGGTTCTTAAACGCTATCTATGTACTCCTGGATATTAAGCAACTTTTGGCACCCACGATGAACTCGAGTTTTTAGATATTGAAAGTGAGAATTAAAAGAAATAATATTATTATTAAAAATAATGATATCAAGTTATCCAAACTTTCTTCTTGGTCCAAATTTTGAATAAATATGTGCCCATGTAGAAGTTTATAGATGATTTTTAATTAAAATTCCTAACTTCCAAGTGTATGAAGAATTTTAATCAATAATTACTAGAGCTCGGATTCGAATGTTTCATGACGATATTTTCACACAACTATTGCACCAAACTTCTGTGCCGTTAAATTCTAACTCCATGCATTAATCGTTTATTCATCGTTCTATAGAACTTCGAGAGAGAAATGGATGCGATATTTTCAAAACGTTGCACGAAAATCTTCTCAATGTAATATTTGGATCCGGACTCCAATAATTACTAATTTACACACGGGTTAACGGATTTGGTATTATATCAAACCGTATATAAATGCTTGTGTCGCAGTTAGAGCTTCCATAAAGCTTATTGTTTCTTGGGGAGTAGGTAATGATCTTTCTAGAGTGTTTGTTGCGCAAAAAAGATTAATTAGATTAATCTTTTCGCTACAGCCATTGGAGACCTGTCGAAGGGTGTTTAAAGACAAAAGAATATTGACTATTCCATCCATATTTATTCTAAAATGTATCATGCATGTCTACAAAAATAAAAGTAACTTTGAGAAATTAAATAGTAACCACTCTCACAATACTAGACATGGTAATGATACCCTGAGTATCCCAAATCACAAAACTTCTTTTTTCAAACATTCTCCCCTCTATAGTTTTATTACAATGTTCAAGAAATTACCGAATCAAATAAAAACTATAAATAATGTAAATAGATTTAAGAGGGAAGTTAAGGATTTTTTTAATAAACAATGTTTACTATTCTGTAAATGAATATTTAGGTAATTAAATTTCATGTGATTTCTGTTTGTTTTTATTTATATATACAATAATTTTATTTATACACATAAGATATATTTTGTAATTATTAAAATTAAATGTATTATACTATGCTGTGAGGTCCCATATATATTTATATGTGTGTATATGTACATATGTATATGTATATTTGTCTGTAATTTTTTGATTTGCCATATGTAAATATTATGTATGCAAATTTTGGTCAAATCATTCATTCATTTAAAACTACAAACTAGTTCATTACATTTTATTTTATCTTTTATCTATCAGTGCGTTTTTATATTTATTTTAGTGTAATATATTTTATGACTATATTGTACCTTTTACATACAATACTGTTTTAAATGTTTGTGTGTTTGTTAAATGTTAACATTGTAATATTTCATATTTATTTTTTTTATTTAAAAGACCAAAATTTTTTTTTGATTTTTATATTGTATCATTTAATTTTTCTCTATATTTTAACATGTTTGACGTGCCAAATGTACAAATTTTGTATCTATGATTGGTAAATAAATCTATCTATCTATCTATCGATCTATCTATCTATCTATCTATTAAATAATTTATCTTTTCCATTTGAAGCAATTTTGCTTTAAAAAATTGCGTATTATACAGTGTTTCCTAATTGATGTCAAAAATTTCAGGAGGTGATTCCTTAGACGAATTAAAAAGTTATTGTGAACATGTGTCCGGAAGTGCTTCCCTGCAGAATTATGGTCCTTCAAAGTTAAAAAATAAATAAATTTTTTTTGGTGTATTTGTAAAATGGTTTGACATACATCGGTGATATTTCGTATGTGATCAGTAGAAGCTGGGGGTCACAACTCTATTTAATTTGGACACAATACTAGAAAGTTTTTGGTCTCATATCTTTTTCGTAGGAGCAGCGGTTTATACAAATAGAAAAACGATAAAACATACCATTCGGAATACGCCCGGAATTTTTTATATACTAGTGCAAGTTTGTGTAGTGGTGTAAGGTAAACACTGCAATGGTTTAATTTACTTAAGTTGTTACTAGTTAACATTATTATTTAATTAAAAATTACGAAAGATAATAACAGAATTTCTTTATGTTTCTTTAACTTTGAAGGGCCATAACTCCACAGGGAAGCATTTCCGGACCCATATTCTCGGAACTTTTTTCCATAAAATCTTTCAAGAAATGATCATCAACATCACTTAGGAAACACTCTGTAGATAGTTGATATTTACCTCGGAATTCACCGAATTTTTTTTAGATTCTTATATAATTTTTTCTTCGTGATTTTCACTGTGAGTTTTGTTTGCTTGCTAGCCAGCGTTGCCAAAAGTCTTAACTTTTGATAGTGATATGTCTTGACATATCGTTGAATTTCCATAGCTAATTAGAAAAGACATTTTTTTATAACAGTCTTTTTAATCTAAACTAAAGGCCAGAGACAATGAAAAATTCGGTGATGAGCAAAATTGGCTAGCTGCCTCCACGGGCTCCAAACTTTTTTGTATTTGACTTTACAAAAAATATATTCTCAATGAAAGATTATAAATCATGTCTAGTATATCAAGAAATATTTTACACATTAGGCCTCATAAAATGGGGTTAGGATAAATTCAACAGTTTCACGTCTAATTTAGTTCCAAAAATGTCAATGTCAAGAACAAAAATTTATTAAAATATGTGACGTGAATTATTACTGACAGTGTCTAATGACGCTGATAATCAATTATTAAAAAATTTTAATGAAACATTCAAGATACACTATTAAAATTTAATTGAGGTAAGTGAAGAATTAAACACAATGATTTTTTTAGATCAGGATGATATATACTGGTGTAAGAAAGTTATGTGCTGGCCACATCAGATATTTTGTTATTGTCATTGACATTTTTGTAACTAACCTTTCAAATGTCAAATTTTTGAATTATCGCGGATACACACATACACACACACATTCACACACACGCACCGACTGACATCATTCGGAAAATAGTCAGAATGGATTCAGAATGGTTCAAAATGTATATATCAAAATCTCGAGGTCGAAAAAAATCACGATTACTATACTTCCTTATATTAGGTATAAGGAAGTAAAAATTACTAAAATATATGACATGAATTATTATTGACAGTATCGAATGACGCTAATAATTAATTATTTAAAAATTTTAATGAAACATTTCAAGGGCGATATTAAAATTCAATTGAAGTAAATAAAGAATTAATTAGAATGATTTTTTTAGATCATGATGATATATACTGGTATAAGAAAGTTATGTGCTGGCCACACAGGTATTTTTTATTTGCTTACCGGTAATACTGAGATTTTAAATTCGAATTGGCACTATGCACCATATTATATCCATATATCTAATCCAAACAAAGTTAGACTCTTTGATTCAATACATAATTCATTTACTTTAATAGATATTACTAGCAACTCATTTATAAAAGCATGTATATATGTATTCACTTCCTTCTTTGATATTAAAGTCGTATCATTACAAGTTATAATTTAATGAGCATTTGATTTTCCGCGTTCTTTTTTGATGCTATAATATCTGATATAACATGTAAAATTCTCTGTTTGTTCATATTAGATATGCATCGTTTGGCTTTAGATAATTTTGCTTGCGCCTATGTATTACCTCGAATACGTTATGGATGGATATCTATAACAGCTCAATTTACCTCACAATCTGCTCTATACTCCTTGCATATCGTAATTCCAAGTCTTGAAGCACGGCAGGATATTGATACTATCAGCATTCACTGTCTACATGTATATTTGTTTATATACAGTGGGCGCCAAGAAACCGGCATCTTCCTTCTAAATGATCAAAATAGAATAAATATATAGTATTAACTTAAAATTTATTATTTGAGACTTGTTGATAAGTGATACCGTTGATTTGTTGAAAGTTAAGTTCTTTTTAGTTTCATAAACATATTTAATATGTTGAAATTGGAAGATGTCCAGAATAAATTTACTGGAAGTAAAATCAATATCAAACCTAATATTAATTTGATTACCATCTAGAACAGCATAAAGAGAAGCATTGCCTGAGCATTACTTCTTAAAATCCAGCAAATTATTTAAGATATTTTTATAAGCTCCTCCATCTTTTACCGAGCGCTATAATATCAATTTATGTCTTTAATAAAACAGTGATGATTACAGATAACTTAAAAACACTAGGTACTAATTAAAAACAATTATTATAATAATATAATTAAAACAACCTCCGTCTTTAAGTTTTCCTTTGCTTATTTTATTTAATTTAGCCCTCACACTTCCCGTTGAAAACCCAAATTTTCCGTTTTAAAGTATGGAAATAAAAAATTCGACCTTAATGTAAAGTTGTTCGCTAGGGGCTCGTCAATTGCAATCAGACGTTTTGTGGAGGCCGGTCATCTTGTTTGTGTTACACAATATCGGGGATGGAGGCAGGAGTGTCATTTATGCGACTTCTCAAGGGGCCGGTATTTTACTAAGGAGCTTTCTGCTTTCGGATAACGAGATTTAGTTCATTCTGCCCTAACATTCGGTTTGTACCTGGCCCAAGCTTTTGCTATTCTTTATTTTATTTATAAACACATCGACTTGGTTGAACTGCTTTGTCTATTATACGCGATGACCCAACGATCTAGCTGTGGATGAATCTGACTTTTGCTACTACAAGCTGACGGATCTTATAAACGACTGGTGTACTAAACCTCCTACCTCTCAACGCTGCAAATGTAACGATACACACTAGAAAATTGAATCCGACAGTATGAATACCTATAAATCAGATACATTTAAATAAACCAGGGATTTAAAGATCTAGGCAAACTTTGATAATAGGCTGACCTTTAACCAGCACATCAATATCTTGTTCATCAGCTTACAAACCCGGCTTTATCATTAGAAACTTCGGTGAGCTTAACAACATCGAGACATTAAAAATTCTATTTACGTCTTTTGTGCGTTCTAAACTTGAGTACGGCTCTGTCGATGGAATCCTGATTACGCCGTACAAGTAAAGCTATCGAACATCAGAAGATTTTTAAAATTTATGGCATTTAAGGAGGACAAACCTATCCACCAATAGGTTTTCCGCATGACAAGCTGCTAGAGAGGTTCAATGTTGATGAACTGTAGAAGGCGGTTTCTTCACTTCTATGTTTTTGTATAAACTTGTCAATAATAAAATAAAATGTCTTGAACTTTTGGCAAAAGTTAATGCGCTCGTTCATATGCCATTGGTGCAAACAAGATTAACTAATCTTTTTTATTTACCCACACCAAGAACAAATATATTAGAATTCTCACCGTGTATGTTATGTGTCATAACTGGCATGATATTCAGGACAAAATTAACCTTTTTAACTGCAGTGTTACAGATATAAGAGCTGCAGTGTACAGATATAAGAGCTGCTATAACAATTAATTCTCATTATATGTACTTGTAATTAATTATTTCAAACCTGTGTGCGTTATACTCATTGAAAAATTAGTTATATTGTGTATTTTGTAATGTTATGCATTTGTTATTGTGTATTTTTCCTACCCTGTAATTGGAACAGTTCTGTTGGGTAGTGTATAATAATAAATAAATAAATAAAAATAAATTAGTTACCCCACATTTTAAATTAAATATTTGTTTAAATAGTTTTACCGAGCAGAATCAAAGAATAATAATATGTAATAGATATTGTCTGGATATCTTATGTACTGTTTGTTTCAAACTTATTTGCAGCACAAAAAACGTCGGCTTCTTTAATCCTTTTACCGCCGTTAAAGAACCCGACCTTTTTTATGTTGCAAATGAGTTTGAAATAAACCCAATGTATGTATATGTTACGGTCAAAGTACGTAATTGGTAAACGTATACATTTTTCATTGAATGTAGTGAATGTAATATAGAAAGAAATTTTGAAAATTAGGCGTTCTGCCCACTTTAACAGGTAAATGTGCACAATTAGCTATGCGCTTTGGGAAAAGTAAACATAAAGTATGAAAATAACATAGCCATAATTTAACATATCGTATATGCTTATTTGATATAGTACATAACTAAAACAGATTAATAATATGATAATAATAGAAAACAAATCAACAGCAAATTTTAAAATTTCTGCCCCTGCAATTCAAATTGCAAGAGGGGTCGAGTGATACATCTTTTGAAAGGTCTTTCAATTCCCTACGTAACTGTGTATTTTTTTTACTTTTATCGATTCGTTCTTAAGGAAAATAATTTTATTTTTGATGATTACACACAATCGAAATCGTTTAAAAAATCTAAAATACACGGCACTGGGTATTGGAATTTATAAAAAAACTGTATTTTTTAGTGCCCTCAAATCAACACGAGTTTTTTCGACAAAAGACACTTTCTTTGTCCGTTTAGTTTTAGAATAATAAAAGACTCATAAGTATTTGATAGTCCTTGAACATTAATTTGTTCACAACCAATTTTAAATCGAGATACATTTTACCAAAGTGAGTTCTCTAAATGGTTTATACCCTTCAGGAGAGAATAGAAATTGTCAGCATTTATTTTAAAAACTATAATTGTGCCAGAGCTACGGAGCGCATATTCAATAGAAATCACCCAGATAGATGGGTTGGTTCTCAGTATGTTTTACAATTGACAAAATTTATGGAAACAGGTTCTGTAGGAAATAAAAAGCATGAGTCTCAGCTACCGATAAGGAATGAAGCAATCGAAGTGGCAGATCTGGGTCATTTGCAGATGGATAATACTCAATCGATCAAGAAAGTAGCTGAGGCTTCCGGTGTATCACGAAGCAGTGTTCAGCGAATTGCAAAGGCCCACAAATTTCATCCATATAAATTTAAATTGGTACACGAATTAAACGAAGATGATGCCGATCGTCGGCTTGAATTCTGTGAGATTTTTAGTGAACAATTAAACGGTAATGCCAATCTACTGTACAATACGTATTTTTCTGATGAATCGACATTTCAGTTAAATGGGGAGGTAAATAGGCACAATTGTAGGTATTGGAGTAAAATTAATCCATATTTGTTCATGGAAACTCATATCCAAAGGCCTCAGAAGTTAAATGTTTGGGCTGGCATCTTAGGGGATCACATTTCTTATTTCTGGCAATTTAAATGGCGACAGGTACCTTGATCTGTTAGAAAATAACATCGACCCAATGATTACCTAAATCCTCGAAGAAGACGATACTCTTTTAGAGGGCGAACTGTTTTTTAAACAGGATGGGGCACCCCTACATTTTGCTGTAGCAGTCCGTAAAATTTTCGGTAATCGGTTTCCTGAGCGATGGATTGGAAGAAGAGGTCCTGTGGAGTGGTCCGCTAGGTCACCCGATTTAACTTTCTTGGATTTCTTTCTTTGGGGACATTTGAAATCGAAGGTATTTGAAACAAAACCCGCATCACTGGACGAGTTACGTGAAAGAATTGTTCGAGAATGCCGTTTATTGACTCCAGATGTGTTCAGAAATGTTCGTACAGAATTTCAAGACAGATTATATTACTGTATGGAAGTCGGTGGGGGTCATTTTTAATAATATATACGATAATTTAAACTGCTTCTTTTATTTTTATTTCCCGAACCTAAAATAATGAAACAATTATGTCTCAGGAACGAACCGGTAAAAGTTTAAAAAAAGTACACAGTTATGTAGAGAATTGAAAGACCTTTCAAAAGATGTATCACTCGACCCCCTTTGCATTTGAATTTTTTGAGGGGGTGGTCGTGTAGGGTAGATGGATGATGATAGGTATACAAGTATTACATTAAAATATGTCCCCCTTGGAAACAAGGTCGACGTGTTTCACCAATTTTTCAAAAATACCCTGTATATACAATATATATATATATATATATATATATATATATATATATATATATATATATATATATATATATATATATATATATATATATATATATATATATATATATATATATATATATATATATATATACACACATATATACCGGGTGACACAGGAGACATGTAACACCCCGTAGCATGTTTATTTAAAAAGATATTATTTTGAAATTTGGTACACTTATATAATACGGGATTGTCCTTTTTTAAGTACAAAAAAATTGTTGTCCACCATTTGCGGTTTCACCGGAAGTGACATCTACTCTGTTATTTTAAATGGCACCCTGTATATTTTTTTTACCTATCTGATTCGTCTCTAGATTCTCTTTTCAACCATGTATCGGAACATGGCATTTGTTTTTAAAATGGCAGTTAATATCAATTTTAGTTTGTTAAGTCTAGGTGGCCCTGATATGAACCTTGGAAGATATTGATGCGTAGTGTGCCGTGATATCGAAAGACCTCTGGCATGCAACTTTGTGCCTCATATTTTTTTGGGAATAACCAGTAGCTGAACAGACTAATAAGATCTAACTTATTTAAAAAAAATATCTTTAAACAACCCACGACATCTTAAAAACCAAGATACGAACCCCATTTTTTTACTTCACCTAGTAAAAAAATACTTATTTATCTTTTATTTTTGTCCAATACAATTGCTGTGCCTATCATATTTTGCTTTCTTGGGGTGTTGTTACGATTGAATAATCCCAAATTAGTGAACCTGGACTCGTCGGAAAATAAAATTTGTTCATGAAAATTATTATCCAAATTGTGTCTGTTCAGAAACCAATTGCAATAGTTCAATCTTCTTTGAAAATTATTTTCGTATAAATGTTGGTGTATTTGGTACTTGTATGATTTAAATTTATGTTTTTTCAAAATGCGTCGAGCTGATTCCCGATTTACACCGGTTTGGTCCTCAATCTGTCTTATCGAAATCGTGGAATCTACCTCGACAATTGCAAGTACATTGATTTCCGAGTCTTCATCGATAATGAAATTATTTTCCGGTACTTCTGGTTCACTTCTGAATTGCCGTTCAACTCTTACAAAATAGTTGTTTGGTGGATGAATTCTTTCGGGAAATCTTTCTTCATATAAGACAGCAGCCTGCCTGCTATTTTTTTTTACATTCGGCATAGATTAGTAACATATCTACTTTTTCATTTCGTGAATATATGGCAAAATAGAGTTAAAAACGTGATAACTTAGGTATAATTTAATGAAAAATACTTAAATTGCTGCCAAGTAAACAATTCTTAATTGTCATATCAAAATGACGCGTCGTTTTACCTTCTTTTGTTTCCACCGCCTGCTAACTAAATATTTTTGTTGCAGTACAATATTTATTACTATGCAATAACATTCGATACTAATTTTAATGAAGAAAGCAAAATATGATAGGCACAGCAATTGTATTGGACAAAAATAAAAGATAAATAAGTATTTTTTTAACTACGTGAAGTAAAAAAATGGGGTTCCTATCTTGGTTTTTAAGATATCGTGGGTTGTTTAAAGATTTTTTTTTTTAATAAGTTATATCTTATTAGTCTGTTCAGCTACTGGTTATTCCCAAAAAAATATGAGGTACAAAGTTGCATGCCAGAGGTCTTTCGATATCACGGCACACTACGCATCAATATCTTCCAAGGTTCATATCAGGGCCACCTAGACTTAACAAACTAAAATTGATATTAACTGTCATTTTAAAAACAAATACCATGTTCCGATACATAGTTGAAAAGAGAATCTAGAGACGAATCAGATAGGTAAAAAATATATACAGGGTGCCATTTAAAATAACAGAGTAGATGTCACTTCCTGTGAAACCGAAAGTGGTGGACAAAAATTTTTTGTACTTAAAAAAAGGACAATCACACATTATATAAGTGTACCAAATTTCAAAATAATATCTTTTTAAATAAACATGCTACGGGGTGTTACATGTCTCCTGTGTCACCCGGTATACATACATATATACACACATATATACATGTATAATTCACTGGTCCGCCACAATTATGATTTTTATTCTTCATTATATTTATTAAACTTTTTTTAAAAGTTTTCCCTCATTACCCTTCTTTTTAATTTAATTGTTATTCCAATATTAAACAACTGCTGGCATTTAAAAAGAACTACAACTTGTAAACAAATAATATGCTTAATATCATTTGTCATAGTAGAACAAAACTTTGTACTTTTACAGTAGCTTGCTAGTTAATGTGCACATTTCCCAATTTAATTGGCGAATGTGCATAAAATATTGCTTAACGTGGATTATTTCTACTTTTATCAATTGAGTAGGAAAATGTGTACATTTACCGGATAATGTACACATATGGGTCATTCTCCAAAACTAAGACAAAATGTGTAACTGATGTATGCAGTGTAAATTAAGTACGATAACATAACATATATGTGATCTTAATTTAAATACATTCAACCAAAACTGTTTGTTGATTTTCCTTGGTCTATTAATTTAATTTTTTTTTTTTCTAATTTAATTTTACTTAATGTCAATTCCATGCACTGTAACAGAACACAAATTTGACAAATTAGAATCATATATCTTTTATTAAAAATGATACTTTGAATTGATTTAGGAATATTAGACAGAAAACATAGATATATTCAATATTTATATCAGAAAAAATAAATTTACAATGTTGATTAATAGGCCAGGCGGCAGGTAGTTCAATAAGGAAATAATTAGTGGAAAGCTGGAAATTGCTTTAATCGCTTTATTTGGACCCAGATATTACTCTCCCAAGTTTTCCCCCTCGAGCGAAGTCGGCGTTGGCCCTTCTGGCCCTAAGAAGGTACCATTTTTCGGTTTTTTGCAAATATCTTCCAAACCATCAACTTTATCAACAAAACACCTATTATAGAAATTAATCTAGAGTAAATTTGCTACAAAAATGTTCTTTACCGTTTGTCTCTAAAGTGAACCGTTACGATGCTACGACCATTCAAATTGGAACCCTTTTTGATTCTTGCAGAAAAGTTATCGAAATCATATGCCATATCAAAGTTTCTACATGTTATAAATATTTGTCAGCATTCCAGGTGTTTTTAATGCAGGTATCAATAAAAAAAAATGGTCAGTAAGTACATTCAGTTCAGATTCAGTACATTTTACAAGTAGACTTCATTACTTTCTCACCGAGGGGTACGTGGGGATAGTCTGCAGATGCAGCTGGTTTGCCACGCTCGCGGCCTCCCATACAGCTGGCAACGCTGCGCCCATACCACAGCAGTGTCATGAACGATCTGGTTGAGTGTATACGTGTTTACGGACAAAATAATCAATCAAGATTGTAGTTTGAGAAAGTGCGGTAATGGCCGCGGCTGGTAATTCAACCGTTTGTTTTATTTGTGAAAAAGGTTTAGAAGATGGAGACCCTATTATAGTGAAGGAGAGAGGATTAAGAACCTTACGTGAAAGTAGTGTAAAAAGACGTGATAATAGACATGTGCAATTACAAGGATTGCAGAATGTTACGGTTCATGTTAAGTGCCAAAAATCGTATACCAAAGACAAAAATATTGCCACGGCAATAAAATCTTGGGAAAGGGCAACAACTGACCGAAGCTCGCGATCGTGTGAACAGTTCGACTTCAAGGTTAATTGTATTTTGTGCGGCAAAAATGCATCCGAAGAATTTTTAAAAAGTGTTATTAAAAAACCCATTGACAGTCGCGATACTGTTCATCGCGTGGAAACACTCCATCTCAAAAACACACTGGTAGAGACAGCTGGTAAGCGTGACGATGCATGGGCCAAGTCTGTTACTAGGAGAATTGCACATGTAAATGATTTGGTCCCTGCAGAGGGTCGATATCACGGCTCTTGCGCGAAAAGATTCTTCAAGAGTTCTTCCACATCGACAAGGCCACCTGGTCGGCCCGAAGATGAAAACGTCACTGCTGCTTTCGAGTACGCTTGCTCTTATATGGAACGAAATCGAGAAGAATGTCAATTCACATTCAAAGAGATATTCGAAGATTTTGAGGGCTATATTCCTAATGAGAAAACGTTGAAAAACAGGTGCTTGGTAAATATGGTGCTGATATCATTGTCACAGCAAGAAAAAACAATGAATCGGTGATTTGTTTTCGCGACACAGGCTACAAAATACTCACGGAAAATTGGTACCATTGTCGAAAGATCGATGATCAGGAGGAGCGTCTAAGAATTGTAAAAGCCGCAGCAGACATAATAAGGGAAGATATAAGATCCACGATCTATGATACAAAAACCTATCCTCCATCCGATTCATTTTTTGACGATGCTGCAAGCGATGTTCCCCATTCTTTAAATTATTTCCTGGGAGAAGTCATTCTAAAAAAGAAACGCGCAGCGGAAAACACATGGAAGAAGAAGTGCACATCAATTGCACACACTGTTGTAGCGGCAGTCAGGCCGAGATCATTTCTGTCTTCCGTGCAAATAGGTCTTGCGGCTGTTCTGTCACGAAAGTATGGCTCTAAAGCACTTCTAAATATCCTTTCGGGCCTAGGATATTGTGCTTCGTATCATGAAGCCAGGCTGTTCGAAATCTCCACTATACACATCCTCAAAGCAATATAATTCCTCAGGCATTCTCGCAATTTGTTTTTGATAATGCTGATGTCAAAAGGGTTCCACTTTGAATGGTCGTAACATCGTAACGGTTCACTTTAGAGACAAACGGTGAAGAACATTTTTGTAGCAAATTTACTCTAGATATAATAGGTATTTTGTTGATAAAGTTGATGGTTTGGGAGATATTTGCAAAAAAACGAAAAATGGTACCTTCTTAGGGCCAGAAGGGCCAACGCCGACTTCGCTCGAGGGGGAAAACTTGGGAGAGTAATATCTGGGTCCAAATAAAGCGATTAAAGCAATTTTCAGCTATCTACTAATTACTTCCTTATTGAGGCTTTTTTTCGACCTGTCGCCTGGCCTATAAGTTTTTTGCAACTAAAGTTATGTAACCAAATGCATAATCAACTCCGTGGCAAATTTATATTTTTTTTCAAAATGCGATAGATGGCAATGCATTAACCTGGTTTAGTTTACTTTTATGACTGTTGTTTAGTATCACATCGTGTCAGAAAAAACATTAATTAATTGGTCTAAAAGCAGTGTTTTTACTGAATAGTGCCAAAAACAGGTAAGTAGGTTTCTATGTAGTCATCTCCATGTCAGCTATAAATAAGAAATAATTTAATAAAAAAGCTTCAACATAGCATTTGTATGTAGAGGTGGTAAAAACAGATGCCTTATAGTAAGCTAGTTCTCTAACGTTTTCAATCACGTGATTTATAACCTTAAAACCTACAAATCATCAACTCCATGTTTTCTAACATGCCATGAGTTAACACATGTACATGATGTTGATACATCTCCATGGTGTTGACTAATATTACTTTAGAAGAGATTATTTTGATTAATATTTTATTTTAAATTGCATGTAGTTTTGATAATTATTCCGATGGGTTATCGCAAAAATGATTAAGTAAATAATGAAATTATATATTGGAATATCAGTAAAATACTGATTGTTACTCTTCTGTTTCAAATACAATTTTTACGAAATCTGTTTCAAAATTATATTTACCAAATATCTAATAATTTGTAAATTATGTTCTTCTGGATTGCAATGTCATGGTTAAGTATAATAAACAGTCACATGTGGAAAGATTAAGAAAAAAAAGATAAGCCGAACAAAGACGACTAGATAGAATAAAAAGTGATCCTCAACTCCATGTAGAATTTAAAAGAAAGTATTGCGAAAGATTACATGAGAGAGCACTCCAAGGAAAAATTAAAAGAATATTAGAATTATCAAGAAGGGAAAGAGATGCTCAAAGAAAGAAGTGGCAAGAAAACACATAAAAATATAGTCACAATTAGCATTGCGAAAATTCAATTTATTACTGGAAAATAACACTCCACTTTAAGTCATCTCTCATTATGATGAAGAAAATGTAATCCATGTAAATCTGATTACGCCATCTACAAGTCGACTTTTAACTGGCAGAGAAAAGTTAGAAGAGATAGAGGCAAAGGTTCACAGAACTATTATGAATTTGCAAAATGATGTAAAAAATACAAAAATATCTAATGTGGCCAGCACATAACTTTCTTATATCAATATGTATCATCCTGATGTAAAAAATCATTCTATTTACTTCTTCATTTACCTCAATTAAATTTTAATAGCGTACCTTGAAATGTTTTATTAATATTTTTAAATAATTAATTTTCAGCGTAATTGGATACTGTTAATAATAATTCATGTCACATATTTTAATAATTTCTTCTTATTGACCTTGACATTTTTTGTAAGTAAATTAGATATTTCAAATGTCAAACTGTTAAGTTTATCCTAAACCCATTTTATGAGCTCAAATGTGTAAAAAGTTTCAGTTTACATCAACGTTATCTAAATACTTGGAAAATATATTTTGTTGGCTTGATATAGTAGACATGATTTATAATCTTTCATCAAGAATATGTTTTTTTGTAACGGCAAATACAAAAAAGTTTGGGCCCAGTGGACCTCCTTTCAGCTGGCCAATTTTGCTTATCATCGAATGTGTCATTGTCTTTGACCATTAGAACATGCGTACCAAATTTGAAAGCTTTATCTCAAAAACTGTGGCTTCTATTGCGATACTACAGACATGCAGACAGATTTTTTTCCAAAAAGTTATGTTTTTTCGTTATAATTCATCGAGGTTCGTCCAGAAATGCAATAAAAATTTTAAATTTTTTTCTCCCAAAATTATACCTTTTTTCTTCTTTCATTCATTATGTCTCTTCTGGTGGTACCACATTCACCAAATTTAATGTGTCGCCTAAAATATTGTTGATAATCTTAATTGCCAAATTTGGGAAGTATCCCGTTAGTATTTTTTGAGTTATCGCGGATACACACACACACACTCCACACACACACACACACACACACACACACACACACACACACACATCCACGCACGCAGGCACGCACGCGCGCACGCAGGCTCACACGCAGGCACGCAGGCATGCACTCACGAACTCTCGCACTCACGCACTCACGCACTTATGCACGCACGCACGCACGCAAACTATTTTGCAAACATCTCTGCTGATATAGTAGAGAGAATTTTGCTATATTTGAATAAACAAAGTGCTACCCATCTTCTCCTCGTACGCTTACCTTGTAGGGGGATCATAAAACTAGTAGGCGTGGGGATGTAGCAAGTCGAGATACTACTTAGCCTGGATAAGTTAATGAGGGTCACGACAAAATAAAACCAGCTCAGATCTCAGGACGTTTAAATTTAGTTTATCTGAATTTCAATACTATAAAATTAATTACTCTACTTAAACTTTAACTTACCATGAATTATTCCTTCTCGGTATAAGGTGGTGCTTTAAAATTATATATCAAATTCCACAACTATAAAACAGGCTATATTCATATAAATTTCATAAGAGAATAACACATAAAAACTATTTACATTACCTTATGATACTGTGCCTCATAGGCTAATTATAATATTTACTACAACCCTTATTCACAGATTGTAAACATAGATCAAAACAAGGTTTTAACACCCTGAATGTGGCCACACAGAAGCTTCACAGCTAAGGTTATCGTTATCAAACTTAAATTTAACAAAAGGGGGTGATATTCCCTTAAATAAAAATTAAAACAATATATACAGTTACCCGCTACCAGCGGCACATAAAGATATATACTCCTCAGACACATTTCCTCGTTCTCTTTTACCTGGATTTGGAAACTTCACCCTCTGCTTACGTAGGTACGTAGGCTTTTTAGTCTTATGCTTGCAAAATATTGACAAACCGCGTTTCCGACGTGCAGAACAGTAGATACCTCGCATCTAGGCTCGCAGAATGATACAAACTTCACCTCAGGCGTGCAAAACGACTTCGCCCCAAGCGTGCATCTTAAAGAAATGCGTTTGAATTACACACTTATCGAACCTTTATCTACTGGAAAGTCAGTAATGTACTTAAACACAAAACGAAATCAATAACTATAATTTTACGAACTATTTACCTCAAACAGAGTGTACAGGTGTCTTCCAATTTCTCCAGTAGGACTACAAAAGTCATAACCTCACTTGTCATTTATTATGTGCCAGAATCCAAAATTCCTCAAAACAATTGTGGATTGTGGTAGCGTTTTTTAAAAACCAGCCTAGAAAATAAAGAAATAAACGTGCCATCTTATTATATCCTGTTTCCAGTAAAAGTTCCCTTCTAAACCAGTACTAATGCATTCCACACTACGTCCAAAACAAGGGAACTTAAATTTTAGAACAAATTCCTGATATCCCTCGCGGCTGACCGTAGATCAGTCTTATGGAAATTGTCCTTTAGGATCAGATAGCCGGCGTATTTCACGATGAACGACAAAATACCGGAAGGATGATGACAATGCCTTGCGTAGTGGAGTACAGAACGACACAAATAACGAGAGAAGGTTGAGAGTTATAGCTTTATGAGATTTTGGAATGTAACAAAAGCTAAATTGTAAATTGTTTCATCCTCATTAATTATTTTTGAAAATTTATGCGAAATTGCCTTACTTCTTGAGATTGACACATATACCTATCTGTTTACATTTCCCGTAATATATACATGTGCAGTATGGTAATAATGTATGGAACAAGTTCAATAAAACTCCCTAGGAAGGTTTTCGCAAAAAAATCCTCGGACAGATCAATTTGGTTTTTCAAAAAAGCATCTGTGCTGGCATTCTTTGAGTATGCTTTGTTTTCGAACTATCACGTCATAGGAATTTTTTTAAATAGCAACCTGTATTTTTTTTTGGATGTGTATAAAACCCTTTTCTGCATATGATGGTATAAAAACGTGACATGTTGAAGAGGAAAGTTTTCGTGATATTCGACTTCAAAGTTTCAGTCGTGTTCAGAATTTTGAACATTTATTATAAGTTTTTGAGTCTATTTTAGGATCGTCTCAGTGTAATAATAATTATCACCCAATATGTTTAATATTTTAATAGACTATTTAATAATTCTTTACTTTCATGGTAATTTTATTTTTATTTTAGAATGATTTAAAAATATTGTCTTTTGAATCGAATTTTTTTTATTTTTTCTTTTAAATTGTCGCTGTCGTTTCTTAACTGTCATCTCATATTTTTTCGACGGATTTGATTAAAGATTTAAATTCTAGATATGGCAGTATGGACATCGTTGTCCAAGAATATTTTTCCAGTTAAAACAACTGAAACTTTGAGGGCAAATATCTCGAAAACTTTCCTCTTCTACATGCCCCTTTTCTTATACCAGCGTTTGCAGAAAAAAACATTCATAAAAATGTAGGTTGCCATTACAAAAATCATGACGTCATAGCTCGAAAACAAAACACATTCAAAGAATGCCATTTTTCAGAGAAGATACCTTTTTGAAGGATCAAATTGACCTGTCCGAGGATTTTTTGCAAAAACCTTTTTTGGAAAGTTTTATTGAATTTGTTCCATACATTATCACCACACTGTATGTACCTATGTATATATGATGTATGACTATCAACAATACGCTTACAGATATTCCGCTATGTCGGATCATTTATTTTTCTCTTGATTTCAGGGGTGGTCATGAGGGGTGCCATGGGGGCCATGGCCCTCCTTGAGAACTATTGAAACAATATATTTAAAAATATATATACCCAATTATGTTATGTGGAATACTATATTTGTTCAACTCTAGAGTAAATTAAACTAAGTTAATATTCCAAGATATAACGTATTGTGTCTCTCTCTCTATTAAACGGTGGTGGAATCACCCCTTAAATTTTTAAATTGCAAGGGTGTCAAGTAGCACATTGTTTTAAGGCTTGTTAAATTCTCTTTACGATGGTATTTTACTTTTAAATTTGGAATAATAATTTGTGAGAAATTTCGTTCCAAAAGTAAAGAATTTAATGAAGTATTTACAAAACAAAACGGACTTTTTTGCATTTAAATTCATTTTTTTCGAAAGATCCTCAGACTCGTCGATTTTTCATCGTCAAGGAGGACACTTCATTGTGTATTTTCAATCGCACCACTCCAACCCTTGAAGCAGTATGGTGGAATGCACACCTAAAATTTTAAATAGCAAGTGAGGGTCAAGTAGAACATCGTTTTAAAGCTCATTAAATTCTCTTTACAGCGGTACTTATTTTACTTCCTCACCCCTCAGTAAGGAAGTTATGTATTCGTGAAAAAATTTTTAAAATTTTTATTGCATTTCTGGACGAATCTCGGCGAATTGTGACGATACACAAAATTTCAGATAGGAAAAAATGTTCTGTCTGTGTGTCTGTGTTCGCGATAGCAGCTACAGTTTTTGAGACAAAGCTTTCAAATTTGGTACACATATTCTAGAGGTCAAGGAAGAGATTGAGTTCGTTGATGACCAAAATCGATCTAAAAAAAATATTACAGACATTCTCCACCAATGTGACTTTTTTGAAACGTCAAAATGTGACTTTTATGAAATGTCAAAAAATGTGACTGTTTTGAAACGTCAAAGTGACTTTTTTGAAATGTCAAAACATGTGACTTTTTTGAATCGTCAAAAATTACTTTTATCACAAACTCCACCACACGTCGTGTTTTACTACGATGAGAAACTTCTGATCCCCAAGTAATTGGGAGCGGTTTTTTAAATTTTGTGAGAAATTGCGTTCTGATACTAGAGTTTGATAAATTATTTGCCGATAAAGTTACAGACTAGTTGTGCTCTAATAATATCATCTATTTTGCCTCTTTTACCTTCAGTGTGAACAAAGGAAAACAAAGCAAAAATACAAAAACGTTAAGGCTCATTTTATCGGCAAGTAATTCATTAAATTCTGTAGTATTAGAACGAAATTTCTCGCAAACCAACTACCTAAATTTAAAAAGTAAGTACCGTTGTAAAGAGAATTTAACGAGCTTTAAAACTGTATGCTACTTGACCACGTTGCCATTTAATATTTTAGGGGTGGATTTTACAGTCGCTTAAAGGTTGAAGCAGAGCGATCGAAAATACCCAATAAAAGTGTCCCCCTTGAAAATAAAATCGACGACTCCGAGCATTTTTCGGAACAATGGGATCAAATGCAAAAAAACACGCGTTTCGTTTTAAGTGACACACCTTGTATATTTTAATAGAATTAAAGTTTGTTTAGTAAGTGTTGAATCACATTTTTAAGTGTTGAAGTGTCCCCCACCTTGATGAAGACGTATGACCTCTCTTGCCTGATTTGTGAATATCTTCACAATTCAGGTGTGACGGTGATCTGTATTTATATTTAAAGGGGACCGCGCATTCTCATGCGAGTACATCTAACGGACGGTTGTCGGCCAGATCTACATGTGTGTATGCTCGCACTCGGCGTCCATGTCCATGTCCAAGACGACTAGCACCGACAGCGCGTCAAACAGATCACCATGTGTGATTGTGTGCAGTCATTTTCAACGGATTTGTTTACCAGACGTAAAATTGCATGCCTCATTTTGTTTTTTATCGTCGAAATGAATATGTACGTGTGATAAGATTATAGTTTTACTATTTTTACAACTCAGGAATCAGTAGAACTTAATGAAACAGCAATTCCTCCCGCACGTCTGTTGATATTTGTCCGTGAACGTGCAGCACCAACGGATCTGTCTGCAGACGAGTCCATCTACTGTCCAGCCGGCGAAAGAAGGCCTGTGTGGCAAGGAAGAGTATTGCCGATAGGTCGCTAGCATTCTGCGAAACCAGATACTAGGAATATATCTCTCCCAATGAGAAAGGGCGGATGCAAACGGACACAAAAATTTGCCATGCCCTAATTAATTTATGTCATTTACACTTAATTGTGAATGGAATGCAGAAATCACATTCTTTCCGCGAGTCTTCTTTCCCCGACCAGACAGTATATTAGCTCACAACGTATCTGCCTGTCGGACAGCTTCGTCGGACAAAATCACATGTGAATGGGTCCTTTAAAATGTTCGCATTTCCACGTCTTATCTACTAGTAAACTAGTAAGCGGTTTGTGGGTATTCTCTAACATTTCATATTTTGGACATCGATTCTCTTTGAGAGAGTTTTACTATTTCTAGGTCGCATAATAAAATTTTTTTGTCCGCTCCTCTTATTACTACGGCATGTTTACTGATTGTAGCATTCGGTAGTCGTCCAATGATCGAGTTTCCCATATGCATGGTATTGTGTACTATGTATGTGTATCATTTTGCTTCTGAGGATGTATTTATTGCATCTTGGCTAGTCTTATACTGTATTCTGTATTTTTGTTTCTTGCAGATCTTTCTAATTATAAGCATTTTATTAGCTTTTAATTTTTTGCAATATAGATTTTTCAAAACTAAACTTTTTATATAAAAGCTAAATAATGTCAGAAACGACACAAAATTTTAACGAACTTTTAAACATGTATTACTTGTATACCAAAAAAATATATAAACACTATTGTTTTATTATCATTTTTTATAATCTGCTTAGTCGGTTTTTTAATTAAAATAGTATTGGTATGTATAACCAAATCTTATTTTTTTTAATAAACGCTTCTATTGTTTCAGACTATGAACATTTTTAAAACGTCCACCTCAATATTATCAAAAATTTAACATCGGATACCTGAAGTGCCTAAGGTAAGACTTGACTACTTATCATTTAAATATTCTTTATATCCCTTAGTATTTACCCACAGCTTGCAGTCGCTACATCATCAAGTATATGTACGGGTTGCCGCAGTTGTATTGTTTCTTTTCACCACCGTACTTTAAAAAATAGTATCTTATTGTCTCTAAGTCAAGTGTGAAATGGGAGTGGTGTGGTCTCCTCAAACATCCACTATTTCATTCCTAACACTGGTTTTCTCACGCAAATTACCTGGTATTTAGCGGCCAAGCCTTAAGATTAGACCACCACTGTTTGGTTTACAAGAATGATTTTTTCCCATCGAATATAAATAACTTAATCTACAACCCGAGTGAACCATATTAAAAAAAAATACTACGAAAACTTCCAGAGCAAAAAGTTATTTGTATGTTTTTATTTTTTCTTTGTTCGCAAAAAATGTTTTTTCATATATTTTTTTTATTTGTATTGAAGACATTTACTTAATCCATATATGCTTTGAAGTGTTTAACTTCATTTTGAATAAGACATTATAATAGTCTAGCAGCTAAGCGTAATAATCGTGCACTTTGGAATAAAAACGACATTTTTAACCACATATGCTACATGCGTACATATTTGTTTTGAAGACACGAGCTACGTTGAAACTCAGTTTGTTTACCCGAGGTGGCAATTTTTTACACGGCGACTCATCAAAGTACATGAAGGAAAAACGGTACAACCTCGGCATGATTACCGACTAAATTTAACTTCAGTAACTCACATTTTAATTCAGAATCAGCATCAGAATCAGAAGTTAGAATCTAACGCTTATCTGCAGGATTAGTACTCTTACTTAGTGTACTCAAAGGAAACAGTGTAGTGTTTGTATATACAGGGTGGGGCAATAGGGCGTCCGATTTCGATATGTCGAGCTCTATGATACCTAGAAACTTGATTTAAAAACAAAAATAAACTAGACAAAAAAGTCTATAATCGGAAATTATTTTCGAATATACAGAGTGAGCCAAGACGATTCTACAGGGTCGACTAAAATTTTTTTTAAATGGAATGCCATGTATATTAGAACATATTTTGGAACCTCTTGGTGGCCTCCTTCCACTCCTGCATTATTATTGACTCTGTCCCAATGTAATGATTTTTTTTGTTGAGATTATTTAAAAACATCACTACAGTTACAATTATCGACTGTAAGAAAAAAATATGTTAGTACCAATTATGAGACATCTATGTGATGATACTCAGCCATTTTCACTTCCAAAAAGTATACAGGATGGCGAAAAATATTTTTTAAATTTATAACTATTTGAATTTTCTCTTTTTTCAAATGGAACACCCTGTATATTATTGGACAATGCGATGTAAAATTAAAAAACGAACATTTTTCGTATGTACATCCCTATGGCTATTTGTAACCATTTTCGATTTATTGAAAAATAACTGCAAAATTCAGCAATAAAAATTAAAAGTAATTTTTTTTTTGTAATTCAAGAGAAGGTATTATAGAAAGTGCTCCACATGCGTCTTTGGAATGAGGTTTCTACTGTTCATAAAATTGCCGGAGTGATACATCTATAAGCGTTTATTATCCTTTCCTTCAAATTTTGGATTGTTGTTGGTGTGATGTTTTTATGGACATTATGTAACACACTTAAAACCTTCATTTTTAATTTTTATTGCTAAATTTTGCAGTTATTGTTCAATAAATTGGAAATGGTCACAAATAGCCATAGGAATGTACATACAAAAATGTTCCTTTTGCAATCCTACATCACATCGTCCAAAAATATATATGGTGTTCCATTTGAAGAAATTAGAAAATTCAGTTCAAAAAGTTGTAAATTTAAAAGTCCTTTTTGGCCACCCTGTATACTTTTAGGAAGTAAAAATGGCTGATTATCATCACACAGATGTCTCATAACTGTTACTAAAAATATTATTTCTTAAAATCGATAGTTGTGATTGTAGTGATATTTTTAATATACACGTGTAAATGGTATAATTTCAACAAAAAAAATCATTACATCTAAGTGGTTGGAAGAAAGTCAATAATAATACAGAAGTGAAAGGAGACCACAATGAAGTTTCAAAAAATGTTCTGATATACATTGCATTTCATTTAAAAAAATGTTACTTAACCCTGTAGAATCGTCTTGGCTCACCCTGTATATTTGATAATAATTTCCGGTTATATACTTTTTTTGGTCTAGTTTACATATGTTTTCAAATCAAGTTTCTAGCTATCATAGAACTCGAGATATCGAAGTCGGACGCACTTTTGCCTCACCCTGTATATCTGGTGAATAGTATTTTTAAATTGTTTAGTGTTTATATTATAGGCGAATTAAATATTGAAAAATTGTCCGAACCTACTTACTGGGATGAAGGATATTATAGTGATCAAGGTAGACCTATTGGATTTAAATATTTTTTGTATATATACACTCGATTATACATATTTCGTTGCCATCAACACGACAGTCCTTCTAAATGCATGCCCCACGAATCGACACTGCATGTTTATAACAATTGTTGAACGATTGGATAACATAATGTTCCAAAATTAAATCGAATGTGAAAATTCATAAATTTTGATTAAAAAGAATTCAAAAAAGTGTATATAATAGAAAAAAAATCGTTCCATTTAATAAGTTTTATGCAAAAAACTTTATTGCTAAAAACAATAGAATGAAGTTACGAGGAAAATGAATAACACAGCCCCACAAAAAAAAAATTCTGACCTAGCAACGAGACGAGTATATCCTTACGTATTTTTGATCGCTGATTCCCAATACGGGGTCAAAAAAAGTCGTACACACCTAAAAAAATTTTAGAGCCAAAGAACACCCCCTGAATCGTTTTGTTTAATATTGTCGGGAAAAATTGAATGTATTACGATAAAAATAAAGGTGAATTACAGCGTTGACCCTATCCGAATGAAAGGCACCCCCATAGAGGGTGAGAACCACCCTCATCTGCCATCAAACCTTGATGGCAGATGAGGGTGGATTGATAACGACAATGACTGAAAAACATTTTAAAATGTTTAAGTTTCGTTAGGTTTGCAATAAACTGACGTAGAATTCACGTAATAGCCCAAGACTACCCCTATAGCGTTATAAAAAACAACCCTTAACTTCAATTACAGAAAAAAGAAAGGAAAAAACATGAAATTTTATAACGACTTTATTATATGGATGTTCTTATTTGCAGAGATCCTTATGGCTAGGATATTAGCAGTCAGTGACAAATGACTGCTAATATCCTAGCCATAAGGATCTCTGCAAATAAGAACATCCATATAATGAAATCGTTATCAATCTTAACACCATTTGGGTATAAAACGCATCCCTGAAGGGGGGTAAGACGTACTCTTACGTTAGTAGCTTTTAATTCTTCTTTTTTTTAATCTTTTTTTTATGGTATCTTTTAACTTTATTTTCAAACGATCTTCTTACTGACTGTCGTTTGTGTTGTTCTTTCGTGTCTCTTTTTCAGAGACCAACAGTAGTCTGCTATCATGTGTTCGTCCCATCTTCCTTGATACCGTTTTTCTATTTCGGCTATGTCCTGGTGGAAACGTTCCCCTTGTTATTTCATGTTCTTTCCTTTCTTTTTTCTGTAATTGAATTTAAGAGTTGTTTTTCATAACGCTGTAGTTTTGGGCTATTACGTGAATTCTACGTCAGTTTATCGCAAAGCTAACGAAACTTAAACATTTTTAGATGTTTTTCAGTCATTGTCGTTATCAATTGGTTTGATGGCAGATGAGGGTGGTTCTCACCCTCTATGGGGGTGCGTTTCATACCGATAGGGTGAACGCTGCAATTCACCTTTATTTTTATCGTAACACATTCAATTTTTCCCGAAAATATTAAACAAAACGAATCAGGGGGTGTTTTTTGGCTCTAAAATTTTTTTTTGGGGGTGTACGACTTTTATTGACCCCGGATTCGGAATCAGCGATCAAAAATACATAAGAATATACTCGTCTCGTTGCTAGGTCAGAAATTTTTTTTTGTGGGGCTGTGTAATCTTTGGAAATAAGCGACTTAATTTAGAAGAAAATTTTGAGAATTTCACTTACAGAAGAAAACTAAAAAACTTTTCGCATTCGGCAGACCATATAATTTTTTTGTGTTTCTTAAAATTTTTTTAATTTAAAGGCTCAGTGGTGTGGTTGGCTAGAGCGTGCGAAGGCAAGCGTGACTAGAAATCCTTCTATTGTAGCTGCGGGTTCGAATCCCGCCACCGGCACTGGCAATGTCGGTAAAAATAGTTGTATGTCAACATTTCGTCTTAGAATTCGGGGTTAATTATTTATTATATTATATATTTTATCGAGTAGATTAAAAAATGGGTTAACCCCTTTCTAAAATCTGTGTTTCAGAAAACCTGTAAACCATGTTTAAATTTATATAAATCGCACAAAAAACCAAGGCCTAGAAACAAGAAATATTTTTATTTAAAGATAACAGGGATACATATTATTCAATAAAATTGACATGCAGTCACAAAATAAATCAGGTCCATACTAAAATTTCTGATACAGAAGTAACAAAAATTGTTTCATTTTTAGCGCAATAAGCTACTTTTCTGAAAAGAAATTAATATCTAGTAAATAATGCATTAATTGTCAACATTCTACACCCATCTCGTGGTATCACATTAAGTTTCAAATACACACAAAAAAAGAATCTCTCTTCAAACAAGCAAATTTATATAATGATCGTCCATATATTTTTCAGTTTGGTGAAGTTATTTGAGTTCGAAAATTGCTCTGTAACTAAAAGATATCATACTTCATTGTAAAATCTCCCTCTTAGATACTAAAAAAAATGGTAAAATTTTTTAGCCCAACTGAATCCTTTTCAAAACTAATTTCCTGTAAAAGAAATTCGCTATTAAGCTTCAAGAGGAAAAGGATTTAATTTTTCACATGATGGCACTCCATGTTTCATCACCATTAGAAATGTTTTTGTAGCTCCTTTACACATTGGATATTTCCTTTATTTTCAACCAGTTACGTCCCACTTATACTCGTACACTCCAAAATGTTTATAATTAGTTTGCAATCGCTGGCCCAATGCACGACATTGATTTTCATGAATATGTTTAAGAAATTAGTCGAATAACTGATCAACCATAGCAGTCTATAGAACAAATAATTTATTTTTAAATACACTTGAAAGTTGTGGGCTCTGTAATTAAAATACTCAGTGTTCAAGGTGTGATATTTGAAGTAATAAAAAACAAAATAAAAAAAGATATTAAATTTGTTATTTACGAATATGTTCTATAATTTACATCGTAATATATATTACATTCAAGATTATCACACCCAAGTTATTTTAATGTTATAATATAGCAGTAAAAAAATATTCTCACAAGAGGAAATGTGACATGTCTAATCCACATCACATTAAATGTACTATTTAAGAGGCGATAATCTGTAAGGAAAACTTTTAACATAATGTCTTCAGTGAAATTCGTGATGATATCGAGAAGGTACTTATAAAGAGCGAGAAGACAAAATTTATACACTACTCTTAATTATATATTTTTAACTGCCCACAATTTTATTTTATCTCTTGCTGTAAAATGAAGTTAGTAACTCACATATTATGTCGTATTCCAAGGTATCACGTTCATACATTTAAAAACTTCATTAACAGAAAAATAAATAAATGTCTTTCAGATTTTATCTGTAGCAACAGTCGTGAATAATAAACAATAAAAAAATATAAATTATTATTTTGTCTGGAAAATATCATTGACACGAAATTTTATCAACAAGGACGTATCAAAAATCGCAAGCACGAGACTAAATTTCTAATAAGTTTTACATTCATAATGAAGAAAATAAAATGCCCATTAACTAACAGTAATTATTAATTGTAGACATATTTGATTTTAATGTTGTTTAACGAAAGAAGTTATTTTTTTTATTATATTTGTCCACAACTATTAAATAATATATCTATTATGTATGTGATTCCTCAAGGATAATGCTATCCATTATTCACTGTAGTAATAATTCACTATTAACTGGTTCTGATTTTTTTTATTTTGATTAATAAAACAAAACTCTACAACGATGTATCCACAAACATTTTTTAAAAATTTTATCGAATAGGCCATCGTCAAAGTTTGTGCAGCATTTTCATCGCGATATTTTTTTATTATTTATTAGTCGTGGACAAAGTATAGTATTCTACTCGCATGTAATGGCTATTATTCTCTAGAGTGATTTACGAAAACTTTCCCCTCGTGAATAATAACCATTATTACACGCTCGTTGGATAATATAGCAATTTTCCCTTTAATAATAATTTCCAAATAAGCTTTCCTGTAATAATAGTCTACAACTTGGCTTTGATATTCCAAGAAAATAAGAAAGGATTGTTAGTGAGGTGCAATTTAATTTCTTTCATCCCGTAAATACTTTTATGTAAAATATATGACCTGCTGTTGTATGTACCCTGTAATTTCGAATCCACTTGTAAAAATTCGTTGCGTTGATAAGGGCACATCAAATTTACCAACTAACCACACGACGTGATAAAGCTAATTGTGAAGCATATTTTCTCCAAAATCATAATACTTATCATAATCATAATTTTAAAGATATTTTGTGGTTTTACAATTATATTCATGATTGATGTCATAATCATGAACACATTTTTTTTAATTGTATTTAATATATACATTTATTTAGTAAATAATTTGCCAATTTTAATTATTTACAAATTGGTATTTTAGAAATGTTACAAACAAAGAACAAAATAAAAAACTAAAGGAAGAAAAGCAACAACAATAAGGACGGTCATGTAAATATATTAAATTATTAAGAAATGTGCAATGGGAGTTACGGGGTGTTTCATTTTTCCAATTTGCCATGATTGACTTGTGAATGAAAATGAACGTAAAAGGTCGGTCATTCATTTCAAGCCAACAATACCACATGAATGGACAATCTGCAGACAACAAACTCATTTATTTTCGCCATAACTCTCGTAGGGGAATGTTGAGCAAACTTTTGTAATATTTAAATTAATTTTTTAAATTACGTTTTAATAAATTTTATAATTCAATATTTTTTTGGTTTCAGTATTTATCTTTTAATAATAGCTGATTGAACTGAATCGCAAAAATTAAGTATTGAGTATTGTGCTTTCTATCTCTCCTTCAGTTTTGTCTGAGATTCATAACATTTTATAATTATAATCTTACATTATGTATTATTTTTTGATAATACACTAACGATAAAAATAAATATCGCAGAGTTATACAGAATATGTTAAAAAATACAAACATATGGTGCCAAACTTATATGTAGATTCTCCAGGACAAGTAATAAAAAAAAAGTCAATTTTTTTTCTTATATCAACTCTTAAGGTGATACAAGCGTTGGCATTCCTATGCACTATATACCGTTGTAACGGACTAAAAAATGTTATTAAATGTCACAGTGGACAAGTATAATTCGTGTAACAAATTTAATGAAAAACGATTCAAGTGTTCCTGAATTATTGATCATGGTAATAATTATTAAAAGTAAAATATAAAATTTTAAGTACAGATTGGTTTCAGAAAATTTACTTTTTACTTATAAAACAGTGATTCTTACATATACATTTCCCAGCCAAATTATTAGCCTCTCTTTTTATTTGAAAGTTTTAAATATTTTTCATGTATTTGAAATACGTTTAGAATACTTGAATTACCTTAGAGTGTTTAAAATACTTTAGAGTACTTAATAATTTAAAGTAACTAATGGAATATCATAATTTAATGGATTGACAATTCTTATGGAGTATTTCCAAGATAGCTGACATAGATTTATGTATTTTGTATTAAGACTAGTCGTACACACAATTTTTTATGCACCTCAGGCACAACCAACGTTTACGGTCCTTATCGTGTTAGAACCCACGGCTAACGTTTTGGGCTCTAATTTTTTTACATCACGGGCCATAAACGCCTCTTTATGTTCTTGATGTATAAATAATTTAAAATACTTCAAATTATTTAAAATAATTTATACTACATACACCGATGAGAAGTGACATAATGAAGAATTCATGTTCTTAATTTCCCATTACCAAGTAGGAGTGTAGTATTATCACTGACCTTTTTTTTTTCCAAATGTCTTATTTTTATTGCTTACTGGTTTGGAATTTCTGCAAATTATCCATCTACGGACTATCCACAATGGCATAGATGGCATATATTGGGATTTCGTAGAGTGGGAGTAGGCCTTTGTATTTGGTTTCTTACAAATAATCGAACAAATGAAATATAAACACATGAACAACAAAACGTAGTTTTTAATTTAAATTATTAAAACATTTTTTATCACTATCCAAAACTATTTATTACACGAAGTCCATTTCTATGAAAAAAATTAGGTAGACGCAGACTGATTCGCGCCGAACAATCGAAGAAAAATATACTTTACGTTGTTTTAAATGAACCTGCGCCGACTATCCGGAGCCGTATTAATTTGGCACTTGCATTAAAATGGAATTTGTAAAAAAAATGCACGTTTTTCTTATTTACCCTGTATTATTGCTTCTGTGCATGGAAAGATACTACTAAAATTTCCGCCAATAGTATTTAAACTACCCTTCTGAATCTTCTCCGTTTTAAAACTCTGTTACTCGGTTTTAAAGTTAGGTTTTAAAATTGAAGTAAAATTTCTTCCTTAACATTTCAATTGACGCTCAGTTTATTATCTGATAAGGATAACTATTTGTTCTACTTTTTTCGCATCCATTTTAAATTAGAATCTAAGATTTATTACCTAGGGACTATTTCTAATTCAAAATAAACAGTAACTGTCCTGAGAGCCTACGAAAGAAGTCCCGCGCGGCAAGGAAGAGTATTGCCGATAACTCGCCAGCTCTCTGCGAAACCATATGCTAGGAATATTCTCTCAATGAGTAGGTGCGGATGCAAACGATCACAAAGATTTGCCAAGAACTAATTCATTTATTTCATTTACGCTTAATTATGAATGGAATGCAGAAATCACATTCTTTCCGCGGGTCTTCTTTCCCCGGCCAGACAGTATGGCCTTTAGAGTTGATAGTAAAACAAAATGAAAAACCAAATAATGCACGATAACGAGGAATATCAATTTAATCATTTTATTATCTCTGTCTGGCCCTGATTTCCCCTACAAACGTAGTTATAACATAAAAATATAATTTGCAGACATAAAAATAACAAACAGTTTGAGGTGTCTTGACACCAGAGTATAGCATGTGACAGAACAAAGGGATTATATGCACACGCCTTTTCAGTTCGTAGCTTTTCTTATTTGTACTTAATCCTTATATTGACTTTTATGCTTTGGGATTATTAAGATCATTCTTAAAATTGCATGTTTACAATTCCGTGTCAGTGTCATTAATCATTATGTTTCATGTATGAGAGCAATATATCATTATTAATAACTGCAAATCACCAATAGACATATTATTATGATGAAAGAACAGTAAGGCTCAATCTGAATCACCTTTTGCCTGATAAACCCACAAAAACCTCAACTGTTTAAACTTGTTAAGACATTGATGCTTGACTCGATATGTTCTTGTAAACGGAAATTATTTACATTATTATTACTTAAATATAATTACTGATTTTTTTATGTATTTAAAACTTCTGGCATTAGTGATAAAATCATGAAAATGTGAACAAGCAACTCCTTTATTCATATTCAAACATTTTTTTAGATATCTGTACTGCATTCTCGATCTTTTTCATTAGAATTAGGCAACTGCAAAGGTCCAGTTACCTGGATAATACTACTTAGTATAACGAGTCATTAAAAAATGTTACAGGATTTTGCTATTGGTTGCGATAATGGGCGCATCTATTCATAATTTCAGAACTATGAACTTAAACTTGCAAACGTCAGTAAATCGTCAGAACTGACGGAAGCTATCAGCAGTGTCCTAAATTCGCAGCTGGTATACTGATAATCTGACAGTTGTGTAATAAGTCAAATTATATGAAAAAACAAATGAAGCAATTACCAAAATAGCCATACCAGTCCTGCCAGTGTAGGATACTCTTGAACAATGGCGAATCGGTGGATTGGTATTACGTCGGATATTACCCAGTTAACTGGATTTACCTCAGATGAATAATATAGAGATAAGTAACACCCATACGAGATACGCTGATTTTTATGACCGATACATAAATAACAATTTCCATGTTTACATATCAACGTATCCAAAAACAAAGCAGGGGCGGCTCCAGGCTTCAGCGTTTATTTTAATGCTTTTGTATAACTTAAAACTTAATAGGTATACAAAATTTGTTTACTTGAAGAATGTATTTTTCAATGCTATTCTGCTGGTGCTATTTTAATGTCTGTTGTTTTTAAGTGATTTTAAAGTTTTGTGTTATTGGGTACTGATTAATAATCAATTTTTAGTTACTTATAAAGATTGTAAATGTGTAGTGTGTGATCAAAGAGAAAACAACGGGGTTGTTTATCTCTTCACATGTAAGTAAACAAAACAAATCAGGGTAGGCGTATTGCGTGAATGCGAACGTGTGAAAGCTAAAAAATGACTAAAATTAATATTAATTTTACAAAAAAATTAAGCAACATTTGATTCAGTTTAATTTGAACAGTAAAAAATCCACATTTTATCAAAAAAGATACTTATACAAAACTATTTATTTTAACTTGAATGGAAAGGTCGTTCATAAGGTTACTCACAAACTATACATGCTTTAAAGTCTGTTGATATTTTTTTAATTCAATTTTAAAGGTTGTTATTATAAAATTTGTTTATTTTCAGATTTCCCAAGAATCTGATGAGAAGAAAGTTAGCTAAAAGCTCTCAAAATGGAAAATGCTAATACGTGGCACTACGTGTTCAGAACACTTAAAAATAGTTATTATACTATTAAATGATCTGGTTTAAAAGTCTTGAAAATCAATACTGTCCTATTTTTCCGCTGGCACCACTATCACGAGATTCGTCTATCCAGATTATTAGAGAATTATATTGAAAATTAATAATATACTGAATACTCACTCATTTATACTGCATAAAATAATATCAAGTAAATACTGACAAAGCATCAACTGTTTTGTTGATATGTTACTTTTATTGCAGTGATGTAGGTTTGTATATTTTAAATCTCACTTATTTCAGCATTGAAAATTTAATTCCTTCGCTACCATTAGTACCCAAGATAGCAAGGTATGTTTAATTTAAATATACAGTGCAGTGATTCAAAAAAAATGTTTAGATCACTGCACGCTACATTTAAAGGACTTAAAAATATTTACAATTTGATGTACCAGACATGGCCGTTGCTTAAAAAATAAAAAATAAGGACCGAGGGAGTTTAAAGTGGCGGTCCTTGTATATTTAAATTTAACATACTTTGCTATCTTGGGTACTAATGGTGGCGAAAGAAGAAATTTTCAATGCTGAAACAAATAAGATTTCTTTGAAATATACAAACCTACATCATTGCAATAAAAGTAACATATCAGCATAACAGTTGATGTTCTGTAGGTACCTATCTACTTGATATTATTTTATGAGGTATGAAAAAGTGACTACTTAGCATATTATTAATTTTCAATATAATTCTCTACGAACCTGGACAGTATCTGTGATGAAGTGGTAATAGTGTTGCCAGGGGAAAATTGGACAGCATTGATTTTCAACACTTAGATCTTATAATATTATAATCACTTTTTTAAAGTGTTGTGAACACACGTAGTGTCACTTACTGGCATTTTCTATTTTGAGAGCTTTCAGCCAACTTTCTCTTCTCTCCAGATTCTCGGATAATCTGAAAATAAACACATTTTTTAATAACAACCTTTAAAATTAAATTGAAAAAAATATCAAATGATTTTAAAACATCTACAGTTGGTGAGCAACCTTAATAATGAAATTTTCGTTGAAGTTAAAATAAATATTTTTGTACAAGTATCATTTTTGATAAAATGTGGATTTTTTACTGTTCAAATGGAAACAAATGTTGTTATTTTTGTTTTTGTAAAGCTATCATTAATGTTAGTTATTTTTGAGCTTTGTTATTGTTTTGTTTACTTACCTGTGAAAAGTTAATAACCCCGTGGCTTTCCCTCTTTGGCTGCACACTATACACTTATTGGTCATTGTTTCTCAATAAATATTCACTAAATAAAATTTTATAACTAAAAATCGATTATTAACCAGTACCAAATAACACAAAACTTTAAAATCACTTAAAAACACAGATTAAAATGACAGACGTCGTCTTATAGAGCACAATTTGTTGTCAAGACGGTGATAGATCGGGCATCTATCAGATTTCTTCGTGCTGCGTTCATAATTCTGACCAATAGGAATAAAACCAGCCATAATATTTACGTACGTCGCGATGGATGTAGATGAATCGGACAGCAATGTTTTTTTACTCATCTTCTAGTATTATTAATCTGAGGGATTTACCTAAGTATAGCAGAGCTAACAGATTGATGAATTTGTGACAGAATTCATTTTGAAAATATGTTAAACGAATGAAAGCTAGCGCGCTTGAATTCACCACGAAAGGCGCTAGTGTAGGGTAGTACAGAAATTTCAAATGTCACTGAACATTAATGTTATGGCTATTTAATGCGGATTTTTAGTGCTTTTTATAAAAATAGTGATACTTCTGAAGAAGTATGGGAGTTATACGGTACGGGTAGATGAATGTAAGTGCTTTAAAAGCAGAACTAAGGAAAAGAGGTGCAAAATTAAGCGGGTCTAAAGAACAGCTAATTCAGAGGTGACTGTGTTTGCTAGGACAGATTTGTCAAAAGTATGCATTATTATAAAGTTATAAAATTTTAAGTTATGTATTTCTGTTTACAGAATTCAAGACTATGATAAAAATAATAATACTTGGAAAGTAATAATTTACTTGCTCAGTAGGGAAATTATTGTACCTCTTAGAAGTGTCTTATGTTATTAAGGTTAGGTTATATAAAGCATGAGCATGATGAAAACAATGATTGTGCATGATTATTACTTACGATTTTCTGTCTATCATCTGTGGATATAGTATTAGTGTCGTAAACCAAATCAAGTTCCAGATTATAATGAAAATACACGTTTTGAGGCTCAAAAATAGCAAACTTATCTAAATCGGTATACCGTCTTTTTGTCCGTATGTCTTTAGTTTATGACATTTTTTCGCTAACAAGGCTCAACGTAGAAATCTGAAACTTACATATAGTAACATCTACGAGATCCAAGGTAGAATATTAGTAAAATTGATGCACCAGGAAAGGACGAAAAAGAAATTACAACAAATCAAAAAAAGTTTCAAATAAATTGTTTACTATGGGAAATTGCGTCAATTCTTGCATTATTTTTTTTTGAAAAAATGCTATTGAATAGATCGAACAGCTTGTACCTTTCGAAATACAGTTGCTTTTTCTCTCTCTTATAATTCACATCGTCTTTATTAATCCACTTTGGTAATATTCCCCGTTAGTTTTTGCATATATACCCAGTCAGTTGAAGTTGTAATTCTTTCTTTTACAGGAGACATTTAAATTCTCTCCAGCGAACAAATTAAATAAATTGCTTCCAAATTAAAAATGGAGACTTATTGTGTTTTGGAACACTTTTTTTTGTTCTATATTAATACAAGAGCTATGCTCAAAATGCTGCAGAAAAAAAGTTGATAACCACAATTATATTACAACTTGGTCACACGTAACAGAAAATATAATTTGTCGAGGCACATTAAATTTGAGTTTCAGTAGTTGTTAGCCCAGAGATATGGAGTAGGAGAATGTACTTGTACGTTTGCGTATCAAAAAATCTGGCGACACCATAGACGACGCCATTCTGAACCCGAAATGTCATTCATTTGACGGTTATTGTTTGGTTTTCTGTGGTTATAGTGCGATTTATTTTCATTATATGAATTTTTTGCGACTTTCTGTGACTACGATAGAACATTTAATATTTTGTGTAGAGAAAATAATATAATTTTTTATTAAGTACAAATTGTATTTGATACTTTTGTGAAAACATTTGTAAATGTCTTTTGCAGTGTAGGGATGTTCTAACGTAAAACGTTTTAAACCTAAAGCTAAACCTAAACCTAAAAACTTTTCATAGATATGTTAGTTTTGATCTGTTATTTTTTCTATTCTACAAATTACGTGTTTTAGATTTTCTAAAGGAGAGATATTGGAGAAGTGGTTATAAGTTCTTTTGAAAGACGCGCACTGGCAGTGGTTAAAGAATAAATTTGTTTGCTCCTAACACTTCAAAGAAGGTGATTTTATAAAACTTGGATATAAAGTTTTCTTGAAAGCTGAAGCGCTGCAAAATTTGCAATTCACAAAGGAAAGTGCGATAGAAATCGTATGGGCCAAAATATTTATGTTGCATCTACAAGTGAACAAAGAAAAATAAGGCTAGAGAACCAGTTTCAACTCTTTTAGTTCTGCACAGGCATCTGCATGATGACACTGTTCGATCAGGAATGAGATTGATATTAAAAAGGTGTAAAGTATTGTTTAAATATAATAAGGTAGGTATATATATATATATATATATATATATATATATATATATACATATGTATATATACATATATATATATATATATATATATATATATATATATATATATATATATATATATATATATATATATATATATATATATATATTATATATATATATATATATATATATATATATATATATATATATATATATATATATATATATATATATATATATGTGTATTGTTAATTTATGTACTTATTTTTAATAAAACTAATTGGTGTCGAGACTAACAGTAGCACTAAAAAGAAGAGAGTTAAGTTTATTCATAATTATGGGTGTTTTTTATATAAATAACTACTTCAAAAGATTTTCATTAAATAAATTATTTCAGCGTTTCACCTGATTAAAAAGAAGTATGCTGAATTACGGAAAGTTGAACGAAGGTCCAGGAAAAATTATATTCTGCCACGAAAACTATAAAGAATCTGAAGATGAAAAATAACTACTTTGAAGACAGTTATGCAAGAATACTATTTAATCACCAATAATAAAATATTAGACACTTTATTAACTTTATAATGTTTAAAATTATATTTTTTTACTAGGTTAATTTTAACGTACTTTTGGTATATATACAATATTTCACTATAGGTGTCATTTTTTCCTCATTTACTCTGTATTTCTGAATTTATTGGGGAATAAAATGAAATATATTTTGGGTTTAGCTTTGTTTTACATCATTTATTATAATAGCTGTTTATGTAAGTCCATAATATAAGGCTTTATTGAACAAGTCTAGTATATGTCTGAGTGAGCGTGTGACTAAGACCATAAAGAGCATGAAATCAATAAAGCATTATTAGTTATTATGGAGGAGTTGCATATAAAGCTTTACGCGTTCTACTACTAACATTGACTCATTATGGAAAATTCGTTTTATAAATTTTGTGTATATTCTATGGGAAACGAGTGAAGTGTGTTGTGTACTGTTTATGATATAGTTTTGCAGCCATAAAGTACCTCTTTATAGTACTAGTAAAATAAAGTTACTTTATTCTACTAGTATTATAAAGAGATACTTTATGGCCGCAAAACTATATCATTAACAGTACTTTATAACGTAGTCGTGCATAAATATCTTTTAGAATTTACGAATTCCTAAGATTTTATGATTATTAAATTTACTTCAGCTGTTTGTGAAGCAGTCGATAATATTAAGGATATCTAGCTGAAAATTGAAAAGAGTTTCGCAGAAGGCTCATTTTCGTGCCTGAATTCATATATCTTATTTACCACTGGTAATTTTAACACATTCGTTCAGTCATTGCAAACATGTAAGTACCGTATATCATTGGTTAAAAATGACATAATTATGGAACCTTCTTCGTTGATATAGTATAAGTATTATGTATATTAATTAAAAATTATTCTAAATGTATTGTGGGATTCGAATTCATAAAAACACATCACATAAGATTGTGTTAACTTAAATAAGTAATTAGGAATACAGAATTGAGAATCACATTAAGTAAATATATCGAGTGGAATATTTACGTCATATGATAATAATAAACGAATTATTATTTCTTTCCATTTTTTCAGTATCGTCTATCGAATAAAATTTTTTTCATTAAAAAAATGCCTAATATGTTTTCTGAATTCTTAACTTTTATTTTTAACCATAATAAGTAGGTTATTTTTTTACCATTGACAAATTGGAGTTAATTTTTTAGATAGAACTTTTGAAACTATATTTTCTAGAAAAAAAAAGTACGTGTAAATGCAAGTATTTTTGTTTTTTGGGTATTTCCAAAAAAATGGGACACATTGTATATAATTGTATTATTTAATTTATTAGCATATAGTTTTGTAATCATTTAGATGTCCTAATATGTTCTTATTTGAAATAAAATAAATACAGAATCGTTCTGTGACAACATTAATTGAGTAGTAAAGTACCAATATCGTAATTTTCTACTCTAAAATATTTATTACCCACAGGTCATAAAAAGGAACTGTTCTATTCGCCTATTTTTATAAAACTTTTTATCCAGTTAATATATTTCGACAATGAGGCTGATGAATAGTTTATTCAGTTTCACACAATTTATCCCCATTATCTTTCAGATATTTGTCTCATATCTATACGTTTTCCTTAAAAGTGAGTGCAATTTGATACTTTTAAAGAATAACCCCTTGCCGGCTTATTAGGTACTAAATACTACTATTATCGGACAAAATCATCTTATCGGACACAATCTGTTTGTAGAATTCTTGTCGGCAGGTGTATAATCAAAGACACTCAGGATTGTTAACAACGCTTGAAAACATACTGTTGCTTTTTTTAGAAACATTGCTTAAAATATCAAGTTACTAAATACACAAGTTTATATAGTCTTGGAAAACTTACTACAGCCAACGAATTGGAGATCATATTAACACAAGAAATTCTTGCCATTATAATCCTAGGCGTTAAATTGTTTCTTAAGTGGAATGCATCCTTAAGAAAAGCAGGCTAGTTAAACTGTTCGGTGGACCCTTCTTTCTCGGTAATTGATAAGAATATAATTTAATAGGATTAGCAATTATCGCTTTGTTTTTTCATCGTTAATTTAGATTTAGAGAAAAGAGATGGATTTTTTTAAAAAAAAACATGTGTGTTTTTTGCAAATATCTGTGTTCCTAATTATTTTAGAATAGTTCATGTAAACAATTATTTTGCAACACCGTGCCCTTCTATTTTCTGTAGATACTATCTTTTTTTCAATTTCAATTTTAATGTTCAACAAGGATTCGTCTTATCATTCACTCAGTACCATAATTGGTGACTTTATTCTTAGTTGTGTATCTGGTACTATCATCTGCAACTTATTTTCCGTGCTGTTTATTAGACTTAACATCTCAACTTCTTGCTCCAAAGATCCATAACTGTTCAAAAGTCCTTTCTACCACGGAGGACAAAGTTATGTGCTCAACCATGTCTTTCTGAGACTCTTCTCTCCAGACTTTTAAGGTCTGGAATAATGCCTCTTCTAATTTTCCCGCACTGATCACATCCCTGTGGGGCAACAGGCCTATCATAAGATGTCTTTCAATGAAAATAAAAGAAGAAATAGCCCATGACTGAGAATTAGTAACGGTCAACTTTTAACAACATATTTTTATAAGATTTTAAAAACGCGCAACTATGGATTTACTAAATAATACTAAAGACGTTTCAAATGAAACTTTTTAAAATAAACGTTTTCATGTTGTTAATTTTAAAAAAATCCTCCAATTATCTCAATAATATTCGTTAAAATCTAAAATCATCTTCAAATAAATTGTTATTTTTAACGGAACCACATTTAACAAACTTAAAGTCTTCTTGGCAGTTCTGAAAACGTTCAGTATCAGATGTGCTTAATTTCTCATGAAATACATGAATATTTATCGTTAATACAGATATCGAGAATGCCTATACAAAGAGGAAGTTGTACCTATGATCCGATAGATGAAAGGACAGTCGGGGAGCGTATATATAATTTCAAAAATAGTTACAATGTTACGATAAATTCAGGAATGTTCGTAACGCACAGACACATACATATATTGAACATACAAATTACAAAAAAAGGAAACACTTAAAACATTTATTACCGGAAAGCTTTCTTTGAATTGTTTAAAACATTCACTGCTGAATTTTTTTAATTTAACTATAGTCACAATATTGCAAAAAATGGAGTATTACATATAGCATAGTACCTTGTACAAAAGAGTATTTTTCATTTGTTTTTATTTTTTCTTGTTTCATGACCCAGCATTGAAGTCACTTGGGTTCTCCAGATTTCTTTAACATTTTTTATTGGAAGATATTGCTAAATAATTTAAATTTTTTAGCAGTTGTGTCTAGATCTCAGCAATTTTAATGATTATTTTTGATCAAGTTGTTTGACATTTTGTAAAAGATATCAGACATAGATTACTTGTTCACAAAATATGAAAATCAAATAATGTGTAAGAAAATTTTGTGAAAATTATGCACAAAAATGACTGTGTCACATTCTCACTAATTTTTTATTTCCTTGTTAGGTGTTTATGTTACAGCAGTAGCTGTTATGTCTTTATAAACCATTTAACTTTTACCGACACACTTCCATTTTTGGTCGACCAATAATAAATATTGTTTATGTTATGTACACTTCCATAAGTACGCCATTTCTTCAGACAATTAATATATAAGTGTTAATACTCGAGGGGTCAAGTACGCAAACAAATGTGAATTGTCGCTTTAAGTTAATTTAACCTCAAAATTTCTAATAAGTACTTTGTTGTTTATTTGTAATTTTCTGCAGATACTGGGAGCACTAGTAGTAAACTATAATTTACATTAATAAATCTTGTCATCAGGATATGATCAGAAATTGTAATTAAAAATTGATATTTTGAAAAATAAAGACTAAGGGAAATAATTGACTTATACAGGGTGAACCCGAAATGAGCCACATTGAACCTGTAGGTTCCTTGTTGAAAATAAATATCAATTACATATATAAACATATACCCTAGAGGATACCGTTTCCAATGCAGGGTGTTAAATTTCGATACATTGTTTCCAGTGAATTGAAAACTGACAAAGATAAATCGATGCAACTTTCCAATAATAATTTAGTAGAAAGATACTATTCTTACAAAGAAAAATTATCCTTCTAGTTAAGCCAGTTGTATACATAGAGGATATTAGTCTTAAATTTTATATAAAAATTACCATCCATTACTGAATAACTATGAAGAATATCAATATTTTTTTAAAATTACCTGCAATCCAAAATAAAAAATCTTTCTCTATTTTTGTAGGAATTGCTAATTTCTGAAAAACTTACATTAATTATATCAGTAGAATCAATTGAAAAACATTATTCTTACATGTTTACTATATTTTTCGACCAACTTCATATATATTTATGAATAAAATTGCTTTCGTTTCAATTTGTACCCCCTCAGATTTAATAACATTTTATTCGACAAGTATTTTGTATATAATAGATACTCAACGATAAACACACCCCATCCATTTTATACACGTAGGTACGACAAATTTTAAATTAGGTTGGTAAATAGCCTGACAACCAACTTAAGCCGACGCAAAGTTTGGTGAACATTTGGTCAGTAATCACGACTAAAGTCAGTTATCTACATCGAATCGACCCATATTTTATTAACCAGATTAGTACAAATATCGATCAGCACGACGTTCTGCATACGTCGCACACCGACTTTTAGTTGCTAACAGTAACGTCGATTCGTCGTCAGAATGTTACTTGGGCAGATGTTTTGATTGATTTATTTACAGGCCATATTTAGATGATGGTTTATTATACTTTTTTGGACGTACCCATCTCATCTCTAAATATCCATTCATGTCCCATGTAGCTGTTTTTGAATTCTTTTACATTTCCTAACGTTAACAGATGACTTTTAGCGTTTATTATTTCAGAAAACATGTTGCTGTTGATTAGTCTCAAATTATTAAAATCATATAATTGATTTATTATTTGTCGTATTTTGTTCATATGTTCAGTAATAAACAGAGCTTTATAATTTACTCAAATTAATTAGTTAATTAATTTTTATTTACTAAATGTTATTACCATGTTGTAATTAGTATTGTACATTAACTTATATCAATCGAAGTGGTAATAATCAAAAGGATATAGAAATAAAAGTGAAATATGGAGAAAATAGGCACTAAAGCCTTTATATTTTCATAGAATGCTTGAATATTTCTTCATCAATTGCTAGTAAAAGTAGTATGAATTTCAGGTATAGTAGTAAAATGTTAAGTCAGTTTAAATTTTTTTAAATACACTTGTACCATTTTGTCGCCAAACTAAAAATTAAAAACCACTTGTACCATTTTAATGATTTATATTTTTTACAAAGAATGAAAAATAAGTAACTTAAAGCTACGAAACAAATCTCTCTCTAAAAAAATATATTTATCGTAATTAGTTTCTAACATTTCTCTTTCCTCTTCGTCTTCTAAATCCCTGTTTTATTGCCCATCCACTTGTATTTCCTGGTGCTCCTCTTTTACTGTTTTCTTTTTCTGGCTAACTGTTATCTTTCTCTGGTTAACTGTTTTCTTTTTTCTTCAGTTTCGTGAGGCAAATTCTTATAAAAATCATGATGAATGAAGTATGAACTCTAAGTGTATGCCCATAGTCTGGTACCCAAGCTTGGACCATCGCGTGCTTAGCTTCGCCTAGACCATTGCTTTGAGGTGGCCACATTGATGCACAGATGGTGAATTTCGCCATCATTAAAAAATCTAAAAGTGATCCAAATCCATTTTTTCAATACATGAGAATGAGTATAAGTACTTTCGACTCATTATAGGCAAAATTCAAATCAATCACTGCAAAGTGCCATGGGCGATGGTTAAAATAATACTAATACCTATTTTTCTAATAAAGGCTATGTTCAGAGGGCCAGAATATTCGAAAAGCGGCCAAAAATCGATATTTATAAAAGTAATAGCATCGTTAACAGAATTTGCAGGTACTTAGAAAAATAGATAATGCATGTTTTCCCAGAATTCCGAGAAAGTAGAAGGTATTTTCGTTCAGCTACTTGCTCCCAAACACAGACTTTCTTGTAGCGCCCGTCCAGATACAAGCGTGTGTATGTGTATTATAAAGCGTTTGAATCAAAAGTTTAAATGTACAGAAAACTTCCTCAAGGTATGTATTTTCATGTTATATATACATATGAGACAAACTTAAATGAATCTATACATATAGAAAAAATAAGTATGTAGTTGATTTTATTGAAGATTTTATGTTATAATTTTAATTTATGTTGAGCCATAAAAATTTTCAGGCCAGATGCATGAATATGCACCAACCGTAACCAACGCATGCATTCTGAAACCGTAACTGAATATTTTATTTTATAATTTAAGATGTAAAATCTACTGATTTCTATTCCATTTTTACGATATTTTATTTGACTTGACAGAAAATCAAGTTATCGTATAACTAATGCCGGTTCTGGTCTTTAATTTAGTTTTGTCTACAGATTTACTTTTATTCTCTTCTGTAGTGGTACCTTTTTTTATAAGTAAAAATGGTGACCAGAAGGCAACTCTTTGACGTCTTTTATGAAAAGGATGGTTCAGGTCGTTCAAATCGAACAGAGTATCTCTTCAATTATTTGGTGGGACACTATAAAATCGAGAGTGATAAAGACGCCATGTACAAAATTGAAGAATATCAATTCAAAGTTTTCCAACGCAGTTTATTCGAAGCTTGATCAATGTGCAAGAAAAACGAATAGATTTTTGAAGAAAAATAAGTAGTCGTTAAGAGTTCAATTTGTATTTGAACAAACCCAAGAAGAAATTGATCCGGATCCTGAGCCACAACCAGGTACCTCATCTGGAGGTAAAAGGAGCCATACCCGTGGTATTCCAACTTTAGAATTTTCTGCGAGCAGTGAAAAACCAAACGTCGAAAGACTACAACAACATCGACGTTCGAAAGCGAGCAGCTAACTTCGGCTCTAAACAAGAAACTTAAGAACGAAGGAAAAGAAGCTGCCACAAAACTGGTATCAGAAGCAATTTTGACCACTTCGTCTCAAGCCAGTGAATTGAGGAAAGCTTGGCAAAAGAGTCAGAAGTAGAAAGAAATAATTCCACTTAACCCAGACGAAGCTCTGTCAGTAATGATTGAAGTGAAAGATAGCAAACATTCCTATCTTGTTCATAGACGGATAGTAAAAAAAAACATTTTTCCGATATCTATCCCTCCTATCACAAGCTTCGGGAAGCAAAATTACGTTGCTATCCCCTAAAAGGACAAATTGTAACTGAATCATCTGTAGAAATTTTATTACAAGATCTCTTGGATCATACAGTAAAGCGGATACTAGAATTGCAGAAACCCGTTCTTTTTTCATTATCAAGTGATCATCTGATGAATTTGAAATTGTTGATAAAATGGGGAAGTGATAGGAGCACGATTTGGTGTGATATTACGCATCTGATATTGTGATTATGCAATCGATGTGAAAGCATTTGAACAATATGCTTTGGAACCACAAAATTGTATGTCGCTAAATATCTGTGGTGTTATATGCCCGCTAGCGTACATAAAATATTACTTAATGGAGCCATAATAATCAAAGAAGCTATTCTACCTATTGGTTAATTATCAGAAGAGGCCCAAGAATCAAGAAATAAGGATCTCAAAAGTTTTAGAGAGAAACAGAATCGAAATATATCCCACGTACAACAAGAAATCAAGATTTGCTGAACATACTGCTTATAACTTCCGATCTAGTAATTTCATCTTTGCGGTAGTGCCCACCACGAAAATATTCGAATATATCTCCTGAAGTTATTTCGTTATTAGAGGCACCCTCGCTAGAATTAACGGAATCAGAATCTCCTAGAGTTCCACAGCCTGGGACGTGAATCAGCGAAATTTCGAGGAAGACGAGGACGTCAGTGACAGATTTTTAGTATTAATCTAAATGTTAACTATACTGTATTTAGTAAGAGGTAACGTATTTTATAGGTATTATATTGGATAATTTTCGTTAGTAATTTCTCTGTTATACGCTAAGCGTATGGCCACAATGGTGCAACACCCCTTGTGTAGCCCATAGTGTGGTTCCTTATGCTGAACCATCGCGTGCTTACCTTACCCTAGACTTTTGCCTTGAGGTGGCCACATTGACGCAACGACGCTCGCTTTTCCTTATCAGTTTTATATAGACATTTGCCCTTCAGCATGGAGTTTTCATTGTCTTCATTGTATGAAGAAGATATTTTATTTGAGTCAAAGTTTAAAATGTGGCATATTTACAAAAACAAAAGAAGCACCTGTACACCCCTTAACAAGAAGCGAACTTATTATGGTGATTTTCACTATATTCTCTTCTCTTTCTCCTCTTATTCCATATAGTCTCCCGTACAAACACTGCGCTTATTATTTTTTCTTTCTTCACCACTGCAAGGTGCCAGGGGCGATGGTCAAAATAATAGGTTTGTTCCAACAGCATTCTTGGACAAGTTTGGAACGATCAGAAATATTCACCCATATATATATATATATATATATTAATGTAAATACAGTGAGCTTAGCGTATAAGAGGCAACTGGGCAAATATTTCTGTCGGTTTCAAGCTGGTCCGAGACTGCTGTTGGAACAAACTTAATACTAAGCTCTCTTTCTTCAGGCAAGGTTATGGTACCATACTATGGTCGAGGCGAGTGCGTCGTTGTGATCAAGTACATTTAAAACAATGCATTTATTTTCAACGCGTGCGAGGTTTTGGTATCAGGCTATGGGCCAGGCAAGAGGCGATGAGCCGTTGTGGCCACACGCTCAGTTTCATCAGATTTTCCCACTGATGGCGTTATAGAACATTACATGTACCTTTTTGTTTCCAAACAGTTTGGACTCTTGGCTACCAAAATCTGTAACTAACTTAGTTTCAGAAAAAAGTGCCCTTTATACCTTCAATTATAAGTTGTCGATTTTACAGCATTTGCATGTCATTTGTAATTTTAACAGAAGGAGAATGTAACAATTATTATTGAGTCAAAAGGCACAAACATCTGAAAATATTTATTTAAAATTTTGAAAGTGTTGGTTTTTAGTTTTTTAAAGAATCTTATTTTGTATAAAAATTGATTATAAACATACTTTTATAATTTTTTCTCTTTGATTTAATAAAAAGAAATATGTTTACATCAAAGTAACCTTTATAAATAAAATCTATTTTACATAAATAACTTCTAATGTGTTACCATACAATAAAACTATAAAACAACTAGGACTTATTTGTTTTTACTTTTGTTCGTTTATAAGTATTTATTTATTAGTTATAGTCCACCATTCCATTGTTTTTAACAATAAACAAATGAATATGAATAAATCACAGTTTCTAATGTCCTAGAATTACATTGGCAGTAACTTATGTCACGCCTATTTTCCTCTCTCTATTTGTATCTATTATTAATTATAGCTCAAACAGCCTTTCGCCAGTTGGTTTATTTAACGCATGCGCAAACAACAAAAGAACCATTTATATTATAAATATTATATAACATGCTTTTATCCAAGAGATAGACGTGTACATAATTTGCAATCAGTAAACATAAATTTAATATTTACATAACATATTATTGAATACCATTTATATCCTGGAATGTATTTTTATAATAAATTATGTTAGTAAATATTCATTAAATTATACAATTATGCGGAACACTTCAAACAATTTGTTGTTAAGTAATTAACAGTTGCTCTGAAACATCGTATAAGATAAATATGACGAATTCGATTTGTTTTGTTTTAAATGAGAATGCACACAGAAGTATCATTAGCATAAGTCGTTGTGAGTAAGTCCTAGTAAATTATATGTTATTAATGCCACCAAAGATTTAGGTGTGAATTTTATCATCCTTTATTAGATAAATGTTTAATCATTAATCTTAAGTCAAACGATTTTATCCAAGAATTCGTGGCATCACTCTAATGAGACCGAATACAAATACAAATACAAATATATTTATTTAACAAAAAATATTAAATACAATATTATGAAAGATATTCACAACATTTATTGGTAAACCTCAAGGTTCAATTTCTCTACCGAAGTAAAAATCTGAACTTTCACAATTTTCTTGGTATTAGAATATACTCCTTATAACACAAAATATACATACAAAAATTAAAGTTGATTATGGTGGGAACAGCAAATAATAAGTAATATAATAATAATTATTGTGATGGATGATTATAATCTAGGTATATATTATTTAAACCATAATTGAACTACAAATAGACCCATTTAAACTGTCTGTGTAGCAAGAACACGATTTCTAATTTTTCTAACAAGTGATTCTCTGCAAAGCACTACAGGGTGCTTTGCTGCATTTATTTATAGAAATTGTATTCATAATTTTAACTATCCTGTATATAAACACATTTCCAAAAAAGCCAACCTTTGACTAATATTCTTGGCACCGAGGTTTACTTAATAAATGCTCTGAATAATTTGTAAGACAGTGGCTTAAAACCCAAAGAAGGTGCGAGAAATCCTGTGTATAAAATTAGACCAGAGTAATGAAAAAAAAGTAATTTTGCCAGCAATTTCAAAAACTGGCGATTAGTAAATAATGTATGCGCTTGTAAAAGCGTACCTACTCTTCGAAACATGATTTTTGTGATACTTATTGCTTAAATTGAATGGGTTTTAAAAATGTAAACGAGCCTACGTATTTGCTTTCCTACATATTTTAACGATGCCCTAGATATAAGGCGATGTTTGCAGTGGGTGGTTGCAGCGCGTCAATAACCAGAAGAGAGTCATCTGCAAGATGCAACACCCCCCGTCCAATTGCTGGCATAACACAATTAACTGGGGGTTGTACTTATTGACCGGTAGCTCAGTTAGCAGGTCGTGAATAAGAGCTTAGATTGATTTGAGTTCTCACCAAAATCTAGGTTGGGCGCCAGGACTTTTGCAAGTACCAAATAATCAAAATTTTACTGTAAAAGGTAAAGATAACGTTAAAACTTGAATTCTATTGGGAAGAAAGTCGAATAAAACGATATTATTTAATAAAAAGTATAATCAAGACTAGTATATGTACAATATTTACAAGTCAAAAAAAATCTATATGGTTGAAGACCAACAACTAACCACACAAAAAAATGATGTACCTATTGAAAGAGAAAAAAAACAAGATAAAATGCCTGATCTCTTACAAATTTCTTCTTACCAAATATAAATGTTCACTGGGGACGAAAATCTTACGTAACATCCAATGCATTAGTCCAGCGAAGAATCCACCAACGGCTAAGCTCTTAATGGGTTCGGTGTCAGTTTGAATCACCACTGTCAGTACTGCAGTTACCCTTGAGAAAAAATGCCAGTTGTATAAAATATCGTTTTCCTGCTCCACCCAGTATATAATGATCAGTTCGATCCACCAGTTATCCTCTTCTGTTGGTCCAGGTATTTACATAAAAAGAGGAGAGTTTTATGAGATCAGTATTATAGGCAAAACAAAGTTAAAAGCTGTGACGTTTGAATTGTCCAGCTACGTAGACAAAATATGAGTTAACACAAATTTACAGAGTAAATTGCAAACTAAACAAACTAGGATCGGTATTCTACAATATTTTAGGAAGTTGAAGACTTCAACTAACTTAAGTATCAATAAAAGTTACGTTAAATAGGAAAAATACTAGTCCAACAAATAAACTAGGTGTAGCTGCGAAAATAAACAAAGTGAAATAGTTATTCACTATATGTTAAGATATTTTTTATACTAAAAGAAGTTAATCTTCAAGAAAATAGGATTTAGAATGTCTGTATACAGATAGACAACTAGAAAGATGACGTAAATAAATATTTGCTAAATATAAAACAATATGATAGTTTTCAACTTGAAGGTAACGTTAAATTAAATTATTTATTAGTTCCTCGGTGAGAGGTAATAATGAATTGCAGATAAAGTTAAATAAAGATGTATACTTGACTATATGTTTACTGATAATTAAAAGTTAATCAAGTGCCAGATAACTAGGCAGGTATCTTTGCCAGAGAACTAGGCAAGGCTCAACTAGAGCAACGTTCCTGATTAAGTACTAAGTAAACGTTCAAATAAGCATTCGATATTTTAAATTTAGAAAAACCTTATGTTACTGAGGTCTGGTTGATAAATATATGCACTGGTATAAAATGATCCACCACAAAACAAATGCACCACATTAGATAATTTTCACAAAGGTTATAATCAAATAGGTTTAGTCCAAAAGGTGTACCAATCTCCAAATGTCACCAGTCACCACTGTTCACAGAGCGCTACCAACGTAGCTAAGTGACCTGAAACATCAACAGACAAAAGACAGAAAACAACTAACTACGATACAAAATGGCGACATCCGTTGCCGAGTAAATCTAAAATTTGCTATAACCGAATGTTAGTTTAAATTAGCACACGAAATTATTACAATATCAAAGGGATATTAGATAAATTGCCAACAAGGCACGATAAATTGATACTAATCAATATTAATGATGGCTGTTCCAAAGAACAACCAAGGTGAACTGATCACCGAAAAGAAAATTCGCCCAAGGCGTAAATTAAAATAATTACGGTACGATATTATTATGAAAATCATCTCAAAGGTACTTCAATATAGCAACTTTTTAAATAATGATGATCATAAAATCACATGATAATACCAGAAAACATATAAATTTTACCAGAATGCTGAACTAGAGATGTTTTCGTTCTGAACGCTACACTAGTAAGAAGGAAGTAGCATTGTAGTGTTCTGCTGCTACCTAAACTCGATTATAGTTTGGAGATAGCCAAACATTTGAGAGTACAGTATGAGCAATAAAGATAGATAGATATTTAGTGCAAAAATCTGCAAAACCAACTGTTCCAGTAGAAATCAGTGGCGCCATCTGGACTAGACTGACTGAAACTTAATTCACCATGGACAACAACAAACTGGAATGAAATGGCTTGCAATTTCGTTACAAAGAATATCTATGCACAGTAATACCCGAGAAACCAGCATTAAACATTAATTTGTTTCATTATTAGAAATCAGAAAGTAGCGATAAATTCCAGAAGCGACTTTTACTTACGTATGTATGTAGATAGAATATTATATTGGAAACACCTAATGAAACATTCCTAAACAATACGAAATGATAAAATATTCTTACATATGTAGGTATTATGCAATAAATATGTTTTCATTATAAAAATGGAAACAAAATATAAAAATTTTTTATCAGGTAATTGGACTGCTTGCTGCTTTAAAAAACAATTACTTACTGAGTGTCATCTTAAGGGGGAAAGTCTTGATATCGCCGAGAGACCAGGCGCCCCTTTACGAGATCGTTTTTATCACGTTTAGGCCCACTGCCTCATGTAAATAAATAAATACCTCTAAATAAAGTGTTTATAAAACGTCTATGTGGATAACGCGTACATAGATACGTAACCAGTGCGAAATTAATGGCAACGAAGGTAAACTTTCTTAAAATGTATTGTTCAATTCCTTTTAAGGATAAAGTGAACTTGCGGAATAGTGGTTTCCCGGAGTTGCAATTGAACAGCACAGAATTACATTGCACAAGCTGTATAAAAGTGTTTTCGTGCAACGTCAAAGCAAACGTTAAGAAACACATATCCTCAGATAGTCATAAAACGTGTGTGAGTGGTAGTGTTACTGATAGTGACAGGCAAACAAATTTTAACTTAGATTTAGTGGAAATGGTGGTTGGGTGTAATGTATTGTGGACAAAACTAGATAATCCACTATTTAAACAATTGTTTCAAACGTGTATTAGTTGGCAATATAGCAATGTGCAGGTGCCATCAAAAACTACATTAAAAAACCACATTTATGACAAAAATGTGACAGTATTAAACGAAGAATTTATACTAAACTGAATGACCAATGCGTCTGGATGAGCGTAGATGAAACCGCCAATGCTTGCGGTTGGAAGGTGGCAAATGTTGGAGGAAAATTGTTCAATGCGTAGGCATCTGATTTCATCTAAAGTACTAAAAACTGCAGATTCTAACATTATAGCAGATGCACCGCACTGTAGTGTACATTTTTCACTTATCGGTAGACAATGCTGAGGCAGTAAAACAAAAATTCGAAACTGATTTGAAAAACAATCCCGGATTTCAAATATAATTGGCATTTTACATTGCAAAGAAATATACTTTTCTAAGCAAGACATATGTAAATGTGGGGTATCTGAAAAGGTTCAAATATTTTAAACATGTACCAATTTCATCTGTCACAATAAAAATGCATTTTTAATTAGAGGCACCGGAAATTAACTCCGGAACATTTACAACAAATACTAGTAATATAATTTTATGCTTGTAATGGCTAGTTAATATACACGTGTGTTAGTATTACATTAACCAATACTTGCAGCCCTCTTCGTATTAACTTTGGATGTTACTGAACTCGCTAAAATAACCACAAAGTAAGATAATTGTGTCATATATGCATGACCATTTTACGCGGTAACACATCACTTGGGGTCGGAGTATAGGGAACAATGTTTGAATACATACTTAACTGGCTCAGCGGACTAGAGCGCGCGATGGCTAGCGTGACTATAAATCTATCTATCGTAGCTACGGGTTCAAACACCGACAATAGCAATGGGAATGATTCACGTTTTTTATGTGTTAACATGGCGGCTATTTTTTTCTAACTAACCAAAGTAATTTTCCGTAACTTATATTTATACGTTTTTCTACAGACAGGGACATACCGGGGCATACCGGGACATACCAAGACATACCTGGACGAACTGAGACATACTGGGGCATAATCACTACGTAACCACTAAATAATCACTACATAGCCACTATATAACCATTACATAACCACTACATAACCACTACATAACCACTACATAACCACTACACAGCCATAACAAACAGCTGGTCGTGATGATTAAAAGAAATTAAAAGGCAAGTATTTTAGAATATTTTTATTGAACTCTATTAAATACACAGTTTACAGTTTAGGTGACAAGCCATTTTTAATAATATAATAAATATTAATAATAGCGAATAAAAGTGAAAGCATAATTACAAACGTCTATAGATTAATAAAGCCAGTTGAGTAAACACAAAACTAAAAAAATTATTTATGATCGATGTCTACATTACTTTCATACTGAACTAGCGTTAGAACAACACATAGACTGTCAAAACTTAAATGAGTGCAAAATCAGGCTACCCACTGAAGATCGGAAGATTTTACGATTTAAGAATTATAAACATAAGGAAACTGCTCCCTTTGTGGTTTATGCAGATTTGGAATATGTACTACAACCATAGTTATTGAAGAAAATAAAAAATCAAAAGAAGAAAAGTTCAAAAACATGATAGTATCAGATATTATGTGGCTTGTCATTTGAACTGTAAACTGTGTATTTAATAGAGTTCAATAATAACATTATTCTAAAATACTTTCCTTTTATTTCTTTTAAACATCACGATCAGCTGTTTGCGTTATGGCTGTGTAGTGGTTATGTAGTGATTAGTAGTGGCTATGTAGTGATTATGTAGTGGTTACGTAATGGTTATGTCTCAGTATGTTCCGGTATGTCTCGGCATGTCCCGATATGTCCCAGTATGCCCCGGTGTGTCCCGGTAAGTCCCTGTGTGTAAAGAAACGTATAAATATAAGTTACGGAAGACTATCTTGGTTAGTTAGAAAAAACAGCCGTCATGTCAACACATATAGAAAACGCGATACATTCCCATTGCTATTGCCGGGGATTGAACCCGTAGCTACGATAGATAGATTTCCAATCACGCTTGCCATCGCGCGCTCTAGTCCACTGAGCCCGTTAAGTACGTATTCAAACATCGCTCCCTGTACTCCGAATCCTGCTAGCTTAAATTATACGCTGATACATATTTATTGAATTATAATAACGACTATAAACAGTATTCTCTAGACTTATATCCTATTCCGTTAGTTCGATTGTAGTTAAGCTGGCTTCTTTTAAGAAATTCTGCCAAATGAACCCCTATAAGAAATAACATGGGATTTTGTCACACAAGCCCCATAGCTTATCTACTGGCGAAGTCATGGCCTTAGAGTTTTCATCACTTTTATATTAACTCTTGATGTGATTTACCTACTTTTTGAACAATTATAGTTTATATCTTGATATAACAGTAAAATATTTTTAAATGTTTAAATTACTGCCGTTTCGATGATTAAGTGGAATTATTTGCCGTAAGACCAATCCTTAAGAAAATCTTGTCCGAATTGATTTTTTCTGATTATCAAATTCCATTTTTGACAACCCTACGTGGCCCAACAATTGCATTTAGTGTCCAATAAATAGAAAGGTATATATTTATATGTAAGTTATAGTTTAAATTTAAACATTTCTAAACTACCCTTTGATAATAAGCTGGTTAATTTTCATATAAATTAGCCCATAAAGTTGCGTTTTTGATAACGTCACTTTATTAGACATCCTCACACACGAACAACACAGTTATGGAATTTATTGACAATTTTCCCTGAGTCCGGTTCTCTTCAGTTCCATAAGGTTAGTATTAATAGATACTTCCTGTAATTTTCCCGCGCTAACGACACTTCTGTGGTGCAGTAGGCCTGTGGCCGTTTAATAAAAAAAAACAAAAATTCAAAAAGATACCCTCAGAGAAGTAAAACCCAACTATATATGCTTTAATAACGCTCCCTAGGAATTTAACCACTATTAATTTTGAGACGTAATGTGAGTTTTCCGCAAAGGAACATAGCATACGTCGTGCCATAATATTTGAAATACTGAGTGTATTAAGAAATAGTTTATCTTGATGATAAAACAACTAATATGCACAAAAACTTGTAAAAGATATGTTCTTAATATTCTGAAATTTTTATTATTGAATTTTGTTTCCAATTGACGCGATATATAAACTAAAATATTCCGCTTAATACATAACTTAAAATAAGTATTTTGTTTTCCTGAAACTGGTGACAATTAATAAAAAAATTAATGTGAATTTAGATTAATTAATTTCTAGAATTAAAAGTCTTGTTGGCCGTGACATTTCTGCTTCACTTTATCTGTAAAATCAAAGTAAATAATATATCGAAAACACACTGGATTCTTCCCTTTTTATTTAAATCATGTTTATAAATTGTTTAATTATCATTATTAATAAACTGGCCCGGCGCGACTAATAAAGAATTATATCAATTTGAATTTATTGCATATTTTGCATAAAATTTACAAGAACAATCACAACCCAACAAACACAGAATTGTTATATACAAGAGTGGTTAGAACAGCTATAAAACGAAATGTTAAAAAATACATTTTTCATAAAGATGTTTTTTCATTCATATAGGTGCATTAGTTATAAAGCGCAAATAGGTACCATTTAACAAAACTTTTAATTGGTTTCAGGTTTATATAACAGAAACTCACATCAATTATATAAATGTTTTAAGTAAGTTTTAATGGCAATATATACATCACTGGATGACAGTAATATATCAGTTTTATAAAAGTTCTGTAAGCTTCTCTTTCAAATCAAAATTTGTAATGCTATAAAATATTTTCAATATTTTATCACATTACTGGTATATAAAAAGTATCAAACACTGCAGTTAGAACCCTAATACGATAATAAATTAAAAAAAAAAACGTTTTATTAAGATTTTATAAAGGTCTCATGTATGTGTTTATTTAGATTATTTAGTTATCGCATTTATCAGTTTAGGATTACTAATTGTTGTATAGTTATTGTGTCATAAAAATTCTATTAAAATAAAGAACGGTTTTAATAAATTATTGCGTGTATTTCAGGAACTTCATGAATGTTGATCAAAATTGACCAAAATCAAACCTAGGACTCTTATAAATAGACTGATACTTACATTTAGTATCGATAGTACATTCATATTCAACAATATTTCCTAAAACTTTTTCTAAACATTCTTTATGTATTTGATGATGCTAGTAATGACCAGTTTCAATTTTTGTGACTGTACTTGATTTATAAGTATTTAAGAGGCTTATGGATGCATAGGTAAAACGATTAGTATGCGGTTATTCCAAATTTTAAAACTTCCCTTAATGCAGACTAAGTAATATTGACAGTAGTCCAATTCCTTATTTCGTCATTAACTTTATGTATTTCAACATTACTATCGTTTATTTCATCTTTTTTATTGCTCAATTTTTGGACCATCTAACATATTAATGTTCGTAGACGTTTCTACATTATTTGTACTTGGATTTATTGTCTTTCTAAAAAATTTTTTGACTGACAAATATTCACAGTTGACAATAATAATAATGAGGTTAGGTTGTAAATTTCTATTCATATTAATTTTGATAGTTAAATGGGATATTTCATCTTTCTAAAGTATTTATTATTGTCGGGAAGACCCTCCAGTCAAGCAAGTATAAAACAGTGTCTTTAATGTCTTGAAAATCTAAATTGGTTATGGAGGGTAAACTATTTTTAAGAGCCTCGTAAACATATTGGACGATTTACAGAAGAGCACTTATAAAACCAAAACAATCGATTTTTATAACTATTTTATAAATAATATCTTTGAGGACTTTCATTAATTGATTATAAGCAATTTGTTTCACTAGCTAAATTGCTTCTTAAATATACTTTTAGAAACGAAATTAGCAAAATATTGTTAAAATCTCAAAATTTAATTTTTGAATTACTATGTGACTTTTATGGGAAAAGCGTTGGAGTATAAAATATTTTTTTACGTATAATAGTAGTATTATAGTAGTAAACAATATCATAGATGCAATTCCTTTAACAACAATCATTTTAAAATAATTGAAGGAACTGTGTAGTTTATCTCGAAGATACCTAACCAATCGTAACATGGCGTTGTTCTGAAAAGGCCAAAATACTCACTGTAATTTAGCAGTAAATAAATCCATATTCCGCAGATTAGTTGTTTAGTTTTGACTTGATTTTGTCATAAAGGGCATAAAGGAAAGAGAAATTGTTTCCTGTAACAAATAAAGCATTTTATTTATTTCAGGACCTCTACTTAGGAATTGTATATTATAATAATTTATAGATATTCAATTTTTTTCGTTCATTTATGGAATTACGCATTAGATTGGTATTACAAGAACGGCGATTTGTGTCAACTTATACTCGAAAACGTCTAGGAGTTGAAAGCTTAGGCATGTTAACAATTTAGAAGTCGTAAACAAGTCTACGTTGGTAAACCTGCTTCTTCCGAAGTTTCTTATATAACTACCTCTAGTACAATTAATTACTGAACATGTCGTGTAAAGATCTAATGTATACTTATAATTAAATATACTTTTTCATAGAAATAAGACATAATCGTACGATAAACGATGAAGAAACAGGTGAGTCATTTTCATTTTAATGATTGTAAATAAATCTTAAGATGTAAGCTTTTTAGATAAAAACTATTAATTTGATAACTAACTGACAAGTAATATACAGCAGTGGCGTCTACTATTTGTAGTTTGTACCAGTTTCTAGACTTCAAGGAAGTAATTTTACTAAATAAACAAGTAAAATAAAAAAAATTGCGTCTTTCAACAAATTGTATTTAAAATTAATCTTAATAATTTAACACCCTATTAAATCAATGAGTAGAATTATTTCATTATTTTAGTTTAACATATTTATCCAAATACGCACTTTGTGTTTGACTATGTTAGGGTGTAGTTTTTACTATCTTATACCTAATATAAGGAAGTGTAGTAATCGCGATTTTTTTTGACCTCAAGATTTTGATTGATATATACGTTTTGAACTCTTCTAAATCCATTCTGACTATTTCCCGAATGATGTCTGTCGGTGCGTGTGTGTGGATGTGTGGTGTGGATGTGCGTGTGGATGTGTATGTGTGTGTGTGTTTATATGTGTCTGTGTATGTGTATGTGTGTATCCGCGATAACTCAAAAGATACTAATGGGAGACTTTCCAAATTTGGCAGTTAAGATTGTCAACAACATTTAAGGTGACACACTAAATTTGGTGAACGTGGTACCACAAGAAGAGACATAATGAATAAAAGAAGAAAAAGGGTACAATTTCGGAAAAAAAATTGTATTGCATTTCTGGACGAATCTCGACGAATTATAATGAAAAAACATAACTTTATGAAAAAAAATCTGTCCGCATATCTGTAGTATCGCAATAGCAGCCACAGTTTTTGATATAAATCTTTCAAATCTCGTACACTTGTTCTAAAGGCCAAACAGAATGAAAAATTCAGTGATTCGGTGAAATTGGCCAGCTGAAATGAAATTCACGGGACTCAAACTTTTTTGTATTTGACTTTACAAAAAAAATATATTCTAGATGAAAGATTATAAATTATGTCTACTATATCAAGCGAATAAAACATATTTTCCAAGTACTTAAATAAAGCTGATGTAAACTGAAATATTTTACACATTTGGCCTCATAAAATGGGATTAGGATAAATTTAACAGTTTGACATTTGAAAGGTCTAATTTAGTTACAAAAGTGTCAATATCAACAACAAAAAAATTATTAAAATATATATGACACGAATTATTATTTAAAGTATCGAGTAACGCTGATAATTATTTAAAAATTTTAATGAAACATTTCAAGGTACGCTATTAAAATTTAATTGAGGTAAATGAATAATTAAATGGAATAATTTTTTTAGATCAGGATGATATATACTGGTATTAGAAAGTTATGTGCTGGTCACTCAGATATTTTCTTATGCCATAGATATCTCTGGGACCTCGCAAGTAAGAGCTGAATTATGCCCATCTGAATTACATTTGATGGAGTTCTTGATTTTACTTATGACTGGAACTACATATAAATAAGAAGGTTTTTCTTCTTATACACATTCTGTTCAACTTGATGAATGATTGATAATTAACGGTTAATTCATAATCAGAGTGTTACAAACTAATAAGAGAGATTCCCCAGTAGATATAGTGCAACACTGTTTCATAATCAAAACACTGACATAAGGGGGTATGTAACTTCACAGAAATTGAGTTGCGTAATAACTATTTGTGAAACTAGCAAGGAAACACGGGTGATTATTTCACACATGCGAAATTTGCGAAACAAGACTCTAGCCAAGTTTTATAATCGCATAAGCAAAATAATCATACATTTTCTTTTCTTTTTTCTACGACCGTTCGAATAAGTACAAAAAGCTCATTTCAAATTAGGTATGAATTTTTACATTTTCATGACAGTTGTATACATTAATTTGAAATTTAAAATGTTGTTCTGTCTTTTCATCAGGTTATCATGGTTATTTGCTTAAGTAGACAGAAAAGCAACATATTCTCGCGGCTGGCATTTAATAGGTAAGGCAAGCTGAGATATGAAACCAGCCAAGGCAGTGAATCTCGTGTTGAACAAGTAATTTTTTCTCCAATCGTTCAGAATTAACCTCATTTTTGTATTATTACAATTTATATTTAAATGGAAAATTATACAATTTTCATCGTGACGAAATTTGACGTTACATTTGACGTTTAGTTAATAAATGTCATTTCATTTGATTTTGCTTTTACTGACTAGGAACTGAAAATAATACTGGTGCCTGTCAGTTGTCGCTAAAATCATACGTTATACAGGGTGTTTCAAAATTCGCGGATATGGACAATAGTCTGACAATATACAAAAAAAAAAGAATAGAAAGTTTACGATTTTTTGTTTAGCCGAATACGTTTCTAGTTATCATCGTTTTAAATTATTTGAAAACAGGTTAATCAAGTAGGTAAAAGTAATCAATGAGAAATATTTAGAAACAAAACAACGCATTTTTTAAAGTAACAGGTCATTTTGTGCTTTGTTTATTTTCCTATCATAACAATCCAAATTGTGTAAAATAGCCAGTAATTATTCCAATAGAGATTATATGCTGATGCCATCAGGGGCTTGTAGTAATCGAGCAGAACAAGCGGTGTGTTTATACACTGAGCGATGTTTTCATAGGTCACTGCCAGACTATAACGTGTGTAGAAGATTGGAGGACCGAATTTTATTCAACGGAAGTTTTGCGATATTGGTAGGTATAAATGCTGGCTGTCAACGCCTCCACGATGGTGAAGCCCTTGATATAATAAACAATGCCTCAAGAATCACTAGGTGCATTGCTAGAGAATTGGGAATTAGCCATAACCATTAACAATGTGTGACGTGCCTTAAGACGTGACCTTCAGTATCAATATTACTACATGAGGGTGCAACACTTGCTAGATAATAATTATCCAATTCGACGTAGGTTTTTTGAACAGTATCTTGATAACCATAGAGAACAAAACTTACATTTTAAACATTCTATTCTTTGGACGGACGAATGTAATGGTATTTTCAACGTCCACAACGAACACGTTTGGAATATCGAAACTCCGCGTGCAACTAGAATTAAAAACTTTCAACAATGAATGTATTGGGTGGAATATTAAGTGATCGACTAACAAGATACCTATTTAAGCATACTAAACCTATTACTTTATTCTCATCAATTCCGTTACCACTTTTTAGTTTGTTCTCATTTTGTCAAACCGATTAAACGCAGAAAATTATTTGCATTTCCTACAAGAAGAACTTCAGGAATTTTTGGACGAATTGCCTCTGAATATGCTTCAAGATATGATTTTTGTGCATGATGGAGTGGGCCCTAATTTCGCATTAAATATTCAGAAACATCTCAACAATATTTTCTCTAACCACCGGATTGATTGGCAGAGGCGGTCCAATTACCTGGTCGCCTCGTTCACCAGGCTTACTCCATGCCACTTTTTTGTGGGGCCAACTTAAGTCCTTAGTATGCATAACACCAATGGCTAACTTAAACGAATTGCCAGAGCACATATTTCAGGCACTGCAGGAAATAACATCGAAGATGATAAGAAACTCTGTTTGTAATGCAACGACACGCTGAAGCATGTTTAGCAGCAGACGGCGGTTATTTGGAAAAATGGTTGTAAATACTTCAGTTTTAGCTAGTTGAATCATACATTTGAAATGAAAAACAAAGACAGGTTTTCGCCTGTGCAAATATTTTAAAATTATGGTAACGAGAAAAGTATTCGTCTAAATGAAAAATCGGAAAGAAACTTTCTATTCACTTTTCTTAATATATTGTAAGATAACTGTCCGTATGCGCGAATTTTGGAACACCCTGTATGTTTATCGGAGTAAAAAGAATTTGTGTGCGTTACTATGTTTTAAATTAATATAACTGTAATGAACGTGTTCTAAATATTTACAGTATTAATAATCATTAAGTTTTCTACTGTTTGGTTTGCTAATGTTTCAATAAATACAGTTTTATACCTATTAGGCCAGTGAATAGGGAAAAAATTTAACATTAATTCTAACATTTTTGAAACTTTTCATCTGCTGAAGTACCAACCAAAAGAAAACTATAAAATATTGCAACTCGATTCTAGGTCGGCAACATTGTTAATATCGCGAAAAATTAAATTAAGCAATATCTCGACGAACAAAAATGTAACACCGCTGCAAATTTGGTAGAATTTGTATTACAATAATCAAAATATAAAGCTACATTTGCAGCACCTTATGACCCGAGCATAATAATTAATTATCAATAATTAACATTTTTGCATCAAATATTTCAAACATATTATTAACATTCTTGCAAAACTACAGTGTTCCTGCTAAAATCGCCTTACAGGACTATGAACATTTAATAACGTTTATAGAGTTCGATGTAAAATTTGCAGTGATATTAATTTTATTTTGATAGTAAAAATTTTGCAACAAATTATTTGTTGCAAATTTTATCAATCTGCCGACGTCTGGGATTGTTGCAAAATGGAGAGCGCATTTCAGTTACGAATGCGATCATTTGCAATCCACCTGTACATATATTATTATTTTTTGGAATCTATTTTAGGTAAATGATACTCTACAAGTTGTAAATTGTAAAAAATGTACCACGCCGCCATCGGATAGAGTTGCAAACTTACACTTACATGTAAGGCGATTTTAGCAAGTACACTGTAGTTTTGCAAGCATGTTAATATTATGTTTCCAAAATTTGGTGCAAAAATGTTACTTATTGATAATTAATTATTTTGCCCAGGTCATCAGGTGTTGCAAATTTACCTTTATATTTTGAATACTGTAATACAAATTATATCAAATTTGCAGCGGTGGTACATTTTTGTTTGTCGAGATATTGCTTAATTTAATTTTTCGCGATTTTAACAATGTTGCCGACCTTGAATCGAGTTGCAAAATTTTATAGTTTTCTTTTGGTTGGTACTTCAACAGATGACAAAGTTTCAAAAATGTTAGAATTAATGTTAAATTTTTTAGTTTTCACGTCTCTATTCACTGGCCTATATTTTTAGTGGAAAAAAATGAAAATGTCGTTAACGCACTCAGTAAAATAATGATCACATTATATTAATATCAGTTCTTAATCCACAGTGTATTTTTTGCATAACGAATCGAGATTATTTTGTACTTCATAAACAGAAATTGTAGATTATTACCATTATTTCTCTTAAAATTCAGTTTTGGTCTCACATTGCCGATTTATTCTGATTCCGGGATAGTGGAAGCCGCCACTGATAAATGGATACATTAAAATCAATATGTATGCTCCATTCACAAGTTTGGATAGACAAATTAAAATGCAAATTATGTGATAATTTGTTGAACTATAAAAAATGTTGATTAATTATGCAACTTTTCCGGTTATTATGAAAATAGCCAAACCGTAAAACATTTAAATTATGAATTAACTGTAGACAAACTAAAGCCTTCACAATTAGCAACTGTGTTTCCCAATTAATTGAGAAACCCAATCAAATTCGAGACGTTGCGGTATTCATTTATCCAGATTTCTTTCTGTTTGATTTTTTTTCGTATATTGAATAATAAAGATAATCTGTTATTTTGGCTATGGCATCTATAGAGTAGATTTGAAATGTTCGTATTTTTTGAAAAGCATTTTTCTCAAGGATTCCAAAAATATAATAAGATATAGTGTGTTCTATTTAAATAAATTCAACTTTATTTGACCTGGGAAAATTTGAACATCCTGTATAAGTTATGATACATTAGTTTGTAGTCCGATTGATATACAACAACTATCATATCTCGAATTCTTCTTTTGCTTCCGTCTCAAATCTGTTCATGAAGAAATCTGCAAAGAATGGTGACAAAGAGTTACCCATTGCTGTTCCTTCATGTTGTTCGAAGAAATTATCGTTGAATCGAAAACAATTTTATTTCATGCAAAGCTTAGTAAGTTTAAGATATTCTTTTACTACGTCTTGACTGAAATTGTTTAATTCGAGTAGATCCTTAAAGTAGTCCAAGGTCTGTGGTATCGGAACACTTGGAAATAATGAACAAACGTCAACGGAAATCAATATTCCACCTTCTTGCAACTGAATATTTTTCACCTTATTGATGAAATCGTTAGAATTAATCACAGAGAAACTAGGTGGTGCAATAGGTAAATTTTCGAACTCTTCTGTTAACCATTTTGATAGGTGGTAAGTCGGCGATCCGACTGGTGAAACAATAGGACGTACCGACTTTCCTAGTTTATGTATCTTAGGCAATCAGTACAATCTCGGTACACTTGGGTAGATACATGTAACTTCCTATTTAAAACTGGAATAATAAGGTTGTTGCAGGATATAAGTACATTTCTTACTTCAGTAACCATTTTTGGTAATGGATTTCTAAAAAGTTTTTTATAAGGACCATTACTAATCAGATTGTCTATCCTTTCATAATAATCTTCTTTATCTAAAATAACAACCTTATTGCCCTTATCAGCTTTTAAATATAAACAATCTTCTTCACGCAACTGTTTGATAATTTTTCTGTCCTTTGTGGATTTTGACTTTCTATTTGCGTTAGTGACAATATTTGTCGAGATTTGATTTCTGAAAGCTTCTCTGACAAATCGTTTAGAGGAATCAGGAAGGTATTGAATTGAACTTTCAACAATCTCATCTAAAATGCCTTCAGAGACAGGTAAAGCAAAAATTAATCCCTTGTTAACTTTTTGCTAATTATTACTTTCTAACTTTTACAAAAATTATCACAGATAAGTATAACATATATCTGCTTAAATAATTATTTCCCGGCCATTTGCCAAAACACTGGAATTTGGATTACAAAAAAGGCAATATGCATATTATGTTCACTGTGACTGACTCAATAATGGTATTTTTCTGAAGCCATTAATGTTTATTACATTAGGGTTTACTAAGTTTCATAGTTGCTTTGGATTCTTTCAATGAGCCATCTTGATAACGCTAAAAGAAGAAACACGTGTCGGTGGATGTTTTAAAGTTTTAAAGTGATTGTTCAACTGGTGAGTGGCTTTTGTTTTATTTATTTTTGGTTTTACTAAACAGAATAGTTGGAATTAAAAATAACATTATTGAGTCAGTCACACTGAACATAATGTGCATATTATCTTTTTTGTAATCCGGTGATAAGTTTTGTAAAAGTTAGGAAGTAATAATTAGCAAAAAATTTTCAGCGTTATTATTTTTCATTTCACTCTATATAAAGTTATGCAAGAACGACAGAACTTCCTACATTTTACAACATCATTGCCATGTATACAGATTATTTTAAAATCAAAATTACATTTCATAAGAACGGAATTTTGTATTTGGCTTGAACTGAAGATATTGAAAATTATGTTCTTATGAAATGTAATTTCGATTTTAAAATAATCCGTCCATATGGCAATGAAGTTGTAAAATGTAGGAAGATTTGTCGTAATTACATAAAGGTTCTAGCCGGATAAGCATGTTAAAAATGCCCTTAAAGGAAATTACACGAAATGAGCGTTAAAGTATTTTATTAGTTATAAAAAAAATATTTGCTAGAGTATTATTCCAAAAATCCAAGGGGGGGCTGAACTTTTGCAAAAAAGGTAATTATTTTTTAAAAATATGTTGCAACTTACATAATGGGGTAAAAATTTTGAAAAAATTCTCGAACATAGAGATCTACCAAACGAACTCAGTAAAAATTATTATGCAGTATTTGGCGCGAAATTCAAATTTTAAAAAATTAACAAAAAATTAAAAACGCCCTTTTTCACCTTTTTTTTGAAAAGGTGCTACCATGATTTTTTTCTAACAGATGTGCCTTTGCATTACTAATACCCCTAATTTTTTTCAGATTTTTTGATTTGGTGGCACATGCTGAAAAAAAATAAAAACTTCACCTAAAATTACACAGCCCCACAAAAAAAAAAAAAATTTCTGACCTAGCAACGAGACGAGTATATCCTTATGTATTTTTGATCGCTGATTACGAATCCGTGGTCAAAAAAAGTTGTACACCCCCAAAGAAAATTTTAGAGCCAAAAGTTTCGTTAGGTTTGCAATAAACTGACGTAGAATTCACGTAATACTCCAAAACTATCCCTATAGCGTTTCATACCGATAGGGTGAACGCTGTAATTTACCTGTATTGTTGTTATCATGTTATCATTTTAATCAATCGTTTTGTTTAATATTTTCGGGAAAAATTTAATGTATTACGATAAAAATAAAGGTAAATTACAGCGTTCACCCTATCGGTATGAAACGCTATAGGGGTAGTTTTGGGGTATTACGTGAATTCTACGTCAGTTTATTGCAAACCTAACGAAACTTAAACATTTTTAAATGTTTTTCAGTCATTGTCGTTATCAATTGGTTTGGTGGCAGATGAGGGTGGTTCTCACCCTCTATGGGGGTGCGTTTCATACTGATAGGATGAACGCTGTAATTTACTTTAATTTTTATCGTAATACATTCAATTTTTCCCGAAAATATTAAACAAAACGATTGATTAAAATGATAACATCATTTTCAGAGCTTTATCTCATATTCAGGGATTCGGAATCAGCGATCAAAAATACATAAGGATATACTCGTCTCGTTGCTAGGTCAGAATTTTTTTTGTGGGGCTGTGTAATTTTAGGTGGTTTTTATTTTTTTTCAGTATGTGCCACCAAATCAAAAATTCTGAAAAAAAATTAGGGGTATTAGTAATGCAAAGGCACATCTGTTAGAAAAAAATCATGGTAGCACCTTTTCAAAAAAAGGTGAAAAGGGCGTTTTTAATTTTTGTTAATTTTTTAAAATTTGAATTTCGCGCCAAATACGGCATAATAATTTTTACTGAGTACGTTTGGTAGATCTCTACGTTCGAAAATTTTTTCAAAATTTTTCATCCATTATGTAAGTTGCAACATATTTTTAAAAAATAAGTACCTTTTTTGCAAAAGTTCAGCCCCCTCTTGGATTTTTGGAATAATACTCTAGCAAATATTTTTTTATAACTAATAAAATACTTTAACGCTCATTTCGTGTAATTTCCTTTAAGGGCATTTTTAACATGCTTATCCGGCTAGACCCTTTGATGGCAAAAATTCTCAAGGACAAAAAATGTTACACTGTTGATGAGTTCTTCACATAATATATTAATTTTAACAATATCTACATGCTCTATAATGTATGTGTAGATGTAATTCTAGGCTTATATTTTTACTTATTTCGTATTTTGTGTTATTTACTGTTTTTTACTGTTATTTATTGTATTTTATTTCATGTTGAAATTTGATATTTTCTACATTTAATGTATTTACATTTAATGTTTTGCATTGAAATGAAGAAATAAAGATATTATTATTATTACTATCATTTGATTTATCTCGTTTGTATCGTTCGTCTCTTTTTTTCTTGTCTCGTTTATCTCATTTATTTCGTTTATATCGCTTATTCTTTTACCTTATTAACCTTATTTTCCTTTTTATCCTATTTTTCTCATTTATTCTATCTTGTTTGTCTCATGTGTCTCGTTTATCTTGTAAATCTTATGTATTTTGTTTATCTTTTTTAATTTATTTATCTCATATATCTCAAATATCTCATTTGTCTCATTTATCTCATTTCTCATTTATCTCATATATCTCTTTTATCTCGTTTATCCCATTTATCTTATTATTTCATTTATCGTATTTACCTTATTTATCTCATTCATCTTATTTATTTTATTTATCTTATTTGTTGTTTACTTTATTTTGTTTATTTTTTTTCATTTTATATATTTTATATAAATAAATAAAATTAATGAAAATGATATTTTTAATTAAAATAATTTCTTTCTTATTTCTTTCTTTTATGTCAAATTAAATATGATGATGAGAAAGTACTGTACTTATTTTACTCACATTTAAAACATTTAACAGACACATATTCATAATATTTTTTAAAGGATACAGTCGGCTCTTGAATTTGTGCCGGGGGTTTTTAAAACTTAGTTCATATCAATGAATAATGATTTTACAAATTAATTAATTCGCATTCCTTGGTATTTCAGTGCCATTTACTTAAATTACAAAAATAATAAAGTATTTTGTTTCTTAATTAATCTATGGTTTTGAAAGCATTAATGAATGATTTAATTTATGAAACGTGCAATAAATGAATATTGATCTATCTGTGTCACATCTGTATCCTTCTATTTAATACTTTGAATAAATTATTAGCAGATTCCTTATCGAATTCTACTGATGACATTGTTATTTGATAAGTTCGAATTATCTCTAATTTATATCAATAAGTACTAGTGATGGACATAATCGAATGATTATAATAATCGAAAAGTCGGTATTCGAATATTTCAATAATCATTCGAATGATCGCTCAAATGTTTCTAGGGCGATATGAGAGCCCAAAACTGAGAATGATGCGCAATCGATAACCGCTCATGTCTGAGTTGTGGTGTCGATTCTTTTTATTTTACTTTATTTTACAGTCATGTAACTTTAATACATAAACCTTTTCAATTTTTGTTGCCAATAATCCTTTATTTTTGTAATTTTATATTTTTATTTATATATTCATAATATAGTTTATTTTTATTTTGTAAGTCTTAGTTATGTTTTTCATTTCTGTATTCTGACCTATCCCCATCATAATATGAACCGTCGTCGTGTCGCTATGCTACACGCACACGCAACGGCAATTTATGATTTTAAATTTTAGTACATGGCTGTATGTGTGCACGAATCCGAGTATCCGAGTGAAGCATTTTGAATGCATTGCAGTTACGTTCTGCGTCAGCTAAACTCGAGAATCGAGGTTACGTTGTACGTAATTTGAGTGGTGATAGAATATCATTCAAATTCTTTCGTAATAATTGGAATGTTCCGATTATTTCAATAATCAAATGACCAATTATTTTTCATGTGAATGATCCCATCACTAATCAATACCACCAAGTCCTCGAACAGCGTCTCATAAATAAAACCAGCCAGTTGTAATTCAATCTATCGTGCGAAGATAAAGGACAACGTATGACATACGCCTATAACTATGCATTCAGGTACACAGAGAATAGTAGATTATCTCGTTCTGTCGCTAGACGTGGTTAACCAGTGGCCTCTAAGTGCGTTTATTGCGTTCCACGTTATAAACACTTTTATCAATTTTACTGTACTTTTTGCAGTTTATATTTATATTCGCGAAAATTAAATAAATGAATAACTCGGCGAAGCCACAAAATTCATAAATATGTAAAAGTGATGACAGGAAATATGTGAATAAAAACATCAAATTTTGACCAATCGAGGTTTTCGCCACACATGAATTTTGTTGGTATTCAAGGTAAATCACCGAGCTATTCATTTGTTTGATTTTCGCGAATACTTTATTTCTTGTTTATTTTTTAATGTGGTGTGATGGACGCGGCATCGAAAAAGCAGGTCACGTTTGTTGATACTCCAAAAAATAATAGGTACACTGAAACATTGGAACATTCTTTCTTTCCCTCGTGAAACTGGAATATAAATAACTCTATGTGTGCAAAATATAAAATACGAATTTGTGATTTACACTCATCTTAATTGTTAAATTAACAGGGTTACTCGATAAAAAAATATATGCAATAATATGTTTGCATTTTCCGAGACGTTTTCAGAGAGAAAAAAACAAAATTGATACTAAATTCAATTATTATTAAGGGCATCGATATTTTGATTTTATATGAAAAAATTTATATTTTTCCAGCGATTTTTTCTTTATTTTAATCACAACACTTTATGTGATTAGAAGCGCTGTATCGGTAGTTTTTCTAAAATATAAAGAAAAAGTGCTTTAAGAAAAAAATGTGAATATTTTTCACTATTAAATTTATCGACATAAATTTTAAAACTGGCAAACAAGTCACAAAATTAATAATTCAGAAACCAATAAAGCATTTGTTTTTTTATACTTTGCTATTTTATTTTATAACCTAAAAAGTGTTTAGCAATCATTATTCAATAACAGAAAATTTTACCTATTGTGTATTTTGTTTTGTTTATCTAGAGACTCTTCAGATTTTTTAGTTTAAACATGTAAAGTGTCAAAAAATAAAATATATACACCTGACTGCACAAACAACAGAGGATACTATATGATGCAAGTGTACGCTGAGAATCATAAACAACTGTTAATGAACATGATATAAGGGTTAAGTCTTTGTAAGTTACACCATGCCCCTCACCGACGCACGATAGTTTGCATTACAACGGGCCGGCTTTACACATAAGGTAGGAAATATTTTCAACGAGTTCTAACGTAGAATAAATATATAGGTATCCATTTTAACTGGGCCACCTCAAATATCATCAAGTGTAAGAGATAGTCGCATTTTTCTTTTTCTACAGATAATATAACCCACTGTATCCCTAAAGGTACCTCAAGGTGCCTTATGTAAGAGAGGGATATACATTTAAAGACAACGGACACATACTTCCAATATTCGAGTATGCTAGGATTACTTTTGCTTTTGAAAAAATCGCTCGACCGATGATCGATCCCAGATTTCCAAGGTAAAAGGGAAGTGTCCTTATCGCTCAACCACGAAACACATTTATGTCTTTATTGAAAGTAGTAAAAGACATTTGTGAGGAAGGATCTCATTTCAGTTCATGTTTAGGTTTTCTTAACCGCCTCTGAAGTCACCGAAGTAACTCCCGGAAAATCCTAGGATTCTGTGTTGGGAGAGAGAGATAAGGCCCTATAGTTTATTGTGGAGTCCGAACCACATCTAGGGCATCGACAATTCCCTCTAACATCTTAGTCCGAAAAAAATTACAAATAAAATTTCTAACTTGCTCTAGGATGGAGTCGAACCATCGAACTTCAATAAAGAGTAAATAACAACTATAAGCACTTGTAGAGAAGTTTGATAAGAACGTGGTAATAATATAATCACAATGTGGGAATATTTGATTAATTTAGTAGTATCTTGGCGCATTCGCCATTTTTAAAAATCCATAGGTTTCATTGTTCACAATAACTGAAATTTTGCCACAATTTTTTTTTATTATTCCACAGAACTACTTCTGTTTCATTCTGTTTCATGAAAAACTTTTAAAACTTTAAAATGAAACAAAAATACACACAAAATTCCCATTAGAATTTTAACTTTTTTGACATTTTCATGATGTAACGATAAAAATGAATATTATATTTTAATATAATTATAACGTTATAGTTAGCTGAAACTTATAATGCCATAATCGAAAGAAGAGTCAAAATTTCTAATTCAACAAGTGTTATAAAATAACATTTTTAACTCAAAATGAAATTTGTCTTCGCCGAGGAGAATGGAACATTTCTACGGATAATATTGGTTCTAGTCAATTCAAATACTGAATCTACACTGAACCGCAAAATTAACCTGACACTAGGATTTCTTATGGCAATACGTTCTGTGTATTGAATTAACATCGATACACCCATGTAAACACATGAAAGAAATAATGTTCGAGTTTTTTGGACTTTCACGTATCAAGAATAATTTCTTGTTACCTATTTTTTAGATATGTTTCAATCGTTAGCGTTTTACTTGTTTTACGCAGCGCCTTAATTTGTTTGCACTGCTGCTTCTTGTGTGTTTATGAGGTTTTCCGAAAAAAAAGAGAAAAGTTTTATTGTGAGAAATTTTGTAATGAGTCCTGAAGAAGACGCTGAAGCTATTGTTTTCCATAATGATGGATGTAAAATCCGATTTATCGCCAACTTGCTTGGCATCCCTCGTAGCACTGTATTTGATGCAATATAAAGGTTCCGGGAAACTGGTTCTTACTCAAGAAGATCTGGATAAGGAAGACCATGAGCAACAAATAAAGTTGAAGACCAATTTCTTCGACTCCAAGTTTTGCGAGAACGGACACTTACAGCTTTGACTAGAAGATTAGTAAATATTCATGGTACCTCGATTTAACACCTCATGCACCTGCTACTGGTGCTCTTTTGGACGCAGGTCATCGCAGGCAGCGCTTGGAATTTTCGCGAACACATGCGAATTGGGATATGGACGAATGGCGAAGCGTTCTCTTCACGGATATGTTTCGTTTCACAAGTTATTCACTTGATTGTCGCCAAAGAGTTTTTAGACGACCTGGAAACCGATATGCCCATTGTTGCTTTTCTCTATAATACATTTTGGTGGTGGAGGTGTGATGATATGCGAGGGCATTTCTTTGGAAGCTCGTACGACCCTTGCAATATTTCAGGAAGGTAGCCTCAATGTTGACAGGTATATCAGGGAGTGTTTAGAAGAGCATGTGGTACCTTTTGCGCCATTTTTAAGAGAACATTTTCTCCTAATGCAGGATAATGCACGACCGCACATAGCCCGGATAACTCGTCAGTATCTTCACGATGTTGGTATTCAGGTACTAAGGTGGCCACCCAGGAGTCATGACTTAAACCCAATAGAGCACATGTGAGACAACCTAGGCAAAAGGATTCGGTGGAACTACGGCGAGTTCCATACATTACTTCATTTGGAACAGGCGCTGCTGAATGAATGGGAGCAAATATCCCAGGATGAGGTTGCTGCTTTGATATAAAGTATGCCACAAAGAATGCGAGCTGTCATTTAAACTCGAGGAAGTAATACTCGATATTGAGGCATGTTTTTTCGCAGTTCTCTAATTTTTTTTCAAATTTGTAAAAAATGTATTTTTTATGTTATTAAAGTGAAATTTTCGTTTATTTTGTAATGTAATAATTATTGTTGTAGATTCAATTAAAAAATTAATTTGATTCAAATTGTAATTTTCCTGAAAAAACCCAGTGTCCGGTTAATTCTGCGGTTGAGTGTATATAACTAACTTCTTCTTCACAAGTTATGTTTAGGAATATGGGAAGTCTTATTATCCGACGTTTCTGACGTTAAATTAATTAACATTAAAGTAGAAACAAATTACAAATGTTTTTAATTTTCCATACGTCCTCGACTTGTCAAATTTTTAAGATGAGCTAATCTTTATAAAATTAGCATTTTACGATTTTTTTAATAACAGATCTCCGTTTGTTGACTATTTTTAGAGTATTCAAAGGACATTGAATATGAAAACGAGAATTAATTACTGTGTGCAGTTCTTTTTTTTCACCTTTTATTAGTTATTTCTGATATACTATTTTATATTTCGCTCATTATGCTACGCTACGCTGATGGGGAATAATAATTCCGGAACACCGGTGTTTGTAGCTGCAGCGTTGTATTTTTAAGGGTGTACCTCATGAATCAGAATTCACTTTTGAATAATTCTTTTTATGTAATTACTTCAGTTCAAATTGAGCATCTAGAATTTTTACATACAGCGTTAAATGTATTTTAAAATATTTTTTAATTTCGATAGCAAATTATTTAGGTGATATAACAGTAATAAATAGAGATCGGGAGGTAACGATAAATGACGTCAATTCCAGGATTGATGCTAGGTGACGTGGCACCGTATAAATATGTTCATACATACAGGGTGCTCCACCTAAGAGGGATTCTTCTGTAACTATGTAATTGTAAAATTTATAAAAAAAATGGTTTTAATAAATGTTTTCTGGAATCATGTGGGCCATGTAAATAAAATATTTTTTAGCTTTACAGGGTGTTCCATTTCGCGTGGGAGTTACATAACTTTGTTATTTTAAATGGAACATTCTGTATATTATCGCATTTCTAAATTTCTTGGTTAATATTAGGTAGAGTTTTTTAAATATATGTACATGGTGTGTAACTCTTACCGTTTTCGAGATATTCAGTTGTTTTTGAAAAAAATCACGATTTCAACTCTCAAAATGAGACTAGATAACATCTAAACCGTAAGAGTTAGAAACGTGCAGTTTTCACAGTTCGTTTTGGCATAAATTACTCTATCTTGTCATCTATGATCAAAACGTGTACGTTATTCAGACTCGGAAATACTGAGACCTACATTTAATAATCTTACGAGTTGAATAACTTTTTTTTCAAATGGAATGACCCATATTAATTGTCATGGGTGAATCTAAAATTGAATGCCCTTTCGACTGATATAAGGTTGTCCATACTTAACTTAACAGTTTTCCAGAAAAAACAGGTTCTTTTCTAAAGTCCGAAAAAGTAGCTATGTAACAGCGTCAAGAAGGCCTTGCAAAACAACTTTTCCCTCACATTTTATCAGGCTTGGGACTGACAGTGTCAATATTTACTGGCATGTTTAAAAAGCAGTTTGACAAATAAAAGTAAACCACTAACAACAACTAAAGCAAAACTCAAAACGAAACAAACTGAAACTCGGAACACAATAAGGAGAAGAATACTTAGACCGCTGATTTACATCAACTGCTTGAAGTGTCCTCCATTTTGATTAATACAGAAACGAATTCGGTTTTTAAAAGACTGTTCAACATTGGTCAGTATGTAATTTCTTGAAATGCTACTGTAATGCGCTGCCGCATATCTTCCGCGGTCGTTGGTGGTGTAACGTAAACTTCACTTTTTATAAATCCACATAAAAAGAAGTCGCAACTTGTCATATCTGGACACCTTGAAGGCCAACTCACTGGTCCCCCGCGCCCAATCCATCTGTTGGGAAAAGTTTCGTACAAAAACTGACGAACCGCAGCGGCATTGTGAGGTGGAACACCACATCATGTTGCATCCACATTCTTCGAAGTGTAGCTAAAGGAATGTCGCCTAACAAATCTTCTAGAGTATTTGTTAAAAAGTTTAAATAAACTGCTCCAGTTAGATGCTGGTCAAAAAAGAATAGTCCAATGATATGGGTTCCCAAAATTGCTCCCCACACGTTCAAAGACCATCTGTGTTGGCTATGAGTTGTCCGAAATTGGTGAGGATTTACTGTCATAATAATGGCAATTATGACGATTAACGAAACCATTTTTATAAAAAGTAGCCTCATCGGAGAACATGACCCGTTTAAAAAAATCATCATCTGGATTTAAGATCTCAAGTCTACTTCTAGCAACTCTTGGTGTATGTAATTGGATGTGATAAGGTTGATAACTGTGCTTTTTAAAATCCTCGTACTAAATACCCGTTGGGTGACTAATTTGTCGCACACTTATTTGTGGGTTTTCCTGAATACACCCCAGCACAAAAAATTCATTTTCCTCCGTAACTACAGTTTTATGGCGATTTCGTTTTGTATGTCGATAATTACCAGTATTTAAAAACCTATCAAGCACTAGTTGAAAGGCTTTACGCCGTGGATGTGGTCTGTCTGGATAGCGCTGTGCACTCACCGAGGACAAAAACCATATCAATCATTTCTTTCTGCGTCAGCGACATTTTGAAAATATTATAATAAACTTTTACTCTCTACTTAGCAAAATAACTACAACGCCAACGTTAATCAAAACTATTTAATTTGCTTTGTATGTCAAACAGTGTAATAAACATTGTTTGCAAGGCTTTCTTGACGCTGTTACATAGCTACTTTTTCGTACTTTAGAAAAGAACCTGATTTTTCTGGAAAACTGTTAGAGATAAGTATGGACAACCTTATATCAGTCGAAAGGGCATTCAATTTTGAATTCACTCATGACAATTAATATGGGTCATTCCATTAAAAAAAAAAAAGTTTTTCAACTCGTAAAATTATTAAATGTAGGTTTCAGTATTTCCGAGTCTGAATAACGTACACGTTTTACTCATAGAAGACAAGATAGAGTAATTTATGCCAAAACGAACTGTGAATATTGCGCGTTTCTAACTCTTACGGTTTAGATGCTATCTAGCCTCATTTAGAGAGCTGAAATCGTGATTTTTTTCAAAAACAACTGAATATCTCGAAAACGGTAAGATTTAGAGACCATATACATTTAATAAACTCTACCTAATATTAACCAAGAAATTCAAAAAATGCAATAATATACAGAGTGTTCTATTTAAAATAACAAAGTTATGTAGTTCCCACGCGAAATGGAACACCCTATAAAGCTAAAAAATATTTTCTTTACATGGCCCATATGATTCCAGACAACTTTTATTAAAACCATTTTTTTATAAATTTTACAGTTACATAGTTACAGAAGAATCCCTCTTAGGTGGAACACCCTGTATATGACACAATATCTTGTTTTGTGGTTATTTTGGCGAGTTCGGTCATATCCAAAGTTAACACGAAGAGGACTGAAAATATTGGTGAATGTAACACTAACACACAAATGTATTATTAAATAACGATTACAAGTTTAAGAGTGTATTACTAATATTAGTGCACTCACTAAAACATTTGCCACCTTCCAGCTGCAAGCATTGGCGGTTTCAATCACGCTAATCTAAACGTATTTTTTTCAACATGGGGCAGTGGGCGTAAATGCGATAGCGAAGCCGCGCGATGGATTACAGGTACATATTTCTGTAATTGTACTGGTGAGCACGAAATGTGCTTGTACTTCTACGAGTATAGTATTGTGCACTTATATTGTGTGACATAATGTGTGACTCATACACATACACTTTCGTGTATATGTATGGGTAAGATATATGTATATATGTATATATATTTTATTGTACCTACTTTCATGAACTCATATTATTTTAATACTGTTTTTATTATTGTGTTTGTTTATATTTAAAATTTTATACTGTTCTTTCTAATCTGACTTGCCACAAATATAAAACATTATGTAAAGAGGTCAAATAAAAATATCTATCTATCTACATACTACGGTCAGGTATAACTGAATTTATTATTTTCTTCTAACGTTTCGGTTTATTACACCATCATCAGAGGAACTACAATTAATATAATATTTAAAAACATAGTTATGGTTATTTTACATTACAATTTACTTACACTATTAATTATTAGGTATTCTCATTCTCATGGCAATTTTGTGAATTTATAAAAAATCAGACAGTTCCCAGAGACCATATCATTATTTCACTTGATGTTACCTCACTATATACTAATATTCCAACAGATTTAACAATAGAATGTATAAAAAATAAGTGATCCGAAATTAGTAAATATTCACCCATTACCCAAGACGAATTTAGCAAAGTAATAACCTTATGTCTAAACTCTACATATTTCACGTACAACAATCAATTCTTCTCACAAATTTTCGGCACCGCCATGGGGTCACTTATATCGGCCACTATAGCAAATTTAGTAATGGAAGAATTAGAAAATAAAATATTAAAATCAATAAACTTATAAACCAAAATTCTATAAAGGATATGTAGATGACTGCATTATTTGCATACCAAAAGACAAAATAGAATATACGGTTAATATGCTCAATAATTATCACTCAAGGTTACAATTCACTAAGGAAATAGAACAAAACGATAGCATAAACTTCTTAGATTTAACAGATAAATATATTAAGGACGGTATTATTGAAACCAGCTGGTACACAAAAGAAGTGTGGTCGCAAAGATACTTAAACTTTAAATCCCACACACCAAACAACTGCAAAAAAAAGTGTCATCAACAGCCTAACAGATCGTGCCATCCAATTTTCACATCCAAAATAGAGACCAAATAATCTGGAAAAAATCAGAGAAAGTTCTATAAGCAGACTCCTACCCTAAACACTTTTATGAACCAATAATAAAAAAAGAATACACAAAACCAATAATAAAACAACCCACACACCAAATAATAGTAATAATAAATATGTGTCCATGCCATACATACCAGCAGTATCCGAAAAAATATCAAACGTATTTAAACAACATAATATCAAAATAGCCCATAAACCATACAATACCACAAAAAAAATTTTCACAAAACTTAAACCTAGACTACCAACCGAAGACGAAACTAACACTATATACAAGATAGACTGCAACGACTGTAATGGTACCTGTATAGGCCAATCAATATCTACATAAAAAGAGTATACACGCACAAATATAGCATAAAAACTCAAAACCAAAACACGACAGCACTAGCCAAACACGCCATAGAACAAAACCACCGATTTAATTTTAACAACATACAAATATTAGAAAAAGAACCTAACTATAGCCGAAGAAACATAGATGAAATGCTGCAAATAAAGACATACCAATGCCATAAATAATCGCACTGATATAGAAAATATAAGCGAAACCTATTTTACCGTAAATGATTGGGGTACTTTACAACATGAATTCAATTTTTTAGAATTGTGTATCTTACCGATACACAATAATAATTCTTGAAATAAAATATCTTATATACTCATTATTTAAGCAAAACACCTACAGTAAATCATATGTATACGTTTCCAACATTATCTCTGTAACATAAACTAAACTTTAATAGCTCACAAACCATATTAAAATATCTCAGTTGCGTTAAAACAGACAATCCAATAACATGTAACAAAATTTAATACAAATACCTAATAATTAATAGTGTAAGTAAATTGTAATGTAAAATAACCACAACTATGTTTTTAAAATATTATATTAATTATAGTTCCCTGATGATGGTGTGATAAACCGAAACGTTAGAAAAAAAATAATAAAATCAGTTATACCCCAGCCGAAATCCCCAAAAAAAGAAAACTATCAGATATTATTTGATATTAACGGTCAAGAAAAGAAAAATATATACATATATATCAAATAATATCTGATAGTTTCTTTTTGTGGGGATTATCCGAAATCCCCACAAAAAAAACTATCAGGTATTATTTGATATTAACGGTCAAGAATATATATATATATATATACATATATATATATATATATATATATATATATATATATATATATATATACATATATATATATATATATATATATATATATATATATATATATATATATATATATATATATATATATATATATATATATATATATATATATATATATATATATATATATATATATATATATATATATATATATATATATATATATATATATATATATATAAAACAAACAGCTTTTTTATTAATGAGGATGCAGTCCAAATTTTGTTGGGTTAATAAATAATACTCTTTTCTACTATGCCAAGCTTTCGAAAATATTTTATTTTCTTTCTCAAGACTACAAAAGAAGATAAAAAGGGTTCATAATTACATGTAAAAAAATTATAAAAAAGCATTTTTTTACCTTATGCCAGTAAGTTGAGGTTATAAGTTAAAACTAACATCACGTTACACATTAAAAACTTTTCACTATGCAATGTTGACATCTACTTTATGTTTAATACATTTTAATTGCTGCATAATGACCAAATTAATCGAATAATGAATAGGGGGGATTCAACCCCATAGTGGATGTACTCCACTACTCTAGTACATGTCAACTGGTAATTGGTTCAAATGCAAATTGCTCTACACCAGAAATATTTCATGCCAACTCACCAACAATTCAACCAAAATGTAACTAAAAACCGCGGCCATTTTCAAAATTCTACATTTTATGAAAAGTTTGAATTTATTCAAATTTTTCTTCAGACAGGAGTGCTTGTACTCGGTGGAGTCCACTCACGGGGCTAGAGAGCCTCCTATATTGTCACTAAGTTATCTAGTTCCTGAGTACACTCCCCGAATAGAATCAACCCTCGATCTGATTTAATTTGTGAATTTGTAATGTAAACTTGGTCAGTTTTTCCCTTTTGGATTGGTGCCACGGTCTCCGATTCGAACGTATTGTACAGGACCACCCCCATTTATTGTCACAGGGTTAATTCCCAGCAACACGTTGAAACCAAGACGGAAGCAACGAAGCAAAACGGAAAAAACTGTCCGTAACTCAATTTATTCAACTAAAGGTGAAGTCTTTCATAAAATGTAGAATTTTGAAAATGGCCGCGGTTTTTTAGTTACATTTTGAATTTAGTGTGTGTGAGTAGTGAAGAGTGGTAAATATATATATTATTGCATTTGAATAATTATTACCCAGTTGACCTATCTACCTAGTGGAGTAATCCCATAGTCCCTATTCATTATTCGTTAATTTATTGCAGCAATTAATTTAAATAAAGTAGATGTCAACGTTACATAGTGAAAGTTTTAATGTGTAACGTGATGTTGGATTTTAGCTTATAACCCCTCAACTACTTGCATAAAATAAAAAAATGCTGTTTTTAATGTTTTTACGAACCCCTTTTATCTTCCTTTGTAGTCTTAAAATTTAAATATTTTAGCGTAATAAAAGGTATTCTTTATTAACCCAACAAATTTGGACTGCATCCTCATTAATAAAAAAAGCTGTTTATTTTAACTAGTCATCCACTACGTCTACCATTTTTAAATATATATATATATATATATATATATATATATATATATATATATATATATATATATATATATATATATATATATATATATATATATATATATATATATATATATATATATATATATATATATAT
>JANEYF010001962.1:0-70195 GCA_029963845.1 Rhamnusium bicolor
TATGTATGTATGTATGTATGTATGTATGTATGTATGTATGTATGTATGTATGTATGTATGTATGTATGTATGTATGTATGTATATATATATATATATATATATATATATATATATATATATATATATATATATATATATATATATGTATATATATATATATATATATATATATATATATATATATATATATATATATATATATATATATATATATATATATATTATTAAATATGATTTGAAGGAAACAACTACTCAGCGGGCAAATACTTCGACCTGCATTGAATTACACCTTCAAATCATGATAGATGGAAAGCCAATATCATTTGTCAATTCCTAACCAGACATAGATCCATTTCGAACTTATTTATTCTCTCAGTATGCCATAGGTTATGGAACAGACAAATGATAGTGGCCAACCTGCTAGTTATATAGTAACTAAGGTGAAGTGAACAGTGGTGAGAGGTATGAAACTTCTCATATGGTTTGAATGCTACTATCCGACCGACATCCTAGATGTCTCTGTGGCGGATAGCGACTTGCATCACAGCAAGTACCGAGAGCGGTGACCCCTAGCCCAGGTGGATTAAACTAATGTACACTGAACTGATTCTGCGGTTGGCTCCTTGTGAAACATTATTAAATATTTTAGATATATGAAGGAAATTTGCTTTTTAATGTTTCAAAAATATTTTATTAGAAACTCTACACGTGTTTCGGCTTTTAGTATTCCCTGTACTCTTGACAAAGGCCTAAAAAGCCGAAACACGGTAGAGTTTCTAATAAAATATTTTTGAAACATTAAAAAGCAAATTTCCTTCATATCTAAAATATTAAACTAATGTTATTAAATATGATTTAAAGGATAAACTACTCAGCGGGCAAATGTCGCTATCAGCTTTGCCTGCCTCTGAAGGCATTTTAGATGAGATTGTTGCAAGTGTTAAAAATTCAATTCAATACCTTCCTGATTCCTCTAAAGGATTTGTCAGAGAAGCTTGCAGAAATCAAATCTCGACAAATATTAAATATGCCAAATATAAGGTTGTCTTTTTCATGGAAATTAAATCCGCTTATGTTGTGATTCAGTTTGGACAACTGTACTCTAGAGGGACCTGACTATGTGAAAGGCCTTGTGTTACCTTTGATTCCAAACTAACATTTTTTAAAATATTTTGAAGAATGTGTATCTGGGGCAATCAAAAATTTAGGTTTTGTTTTACGTAACAGCAAATATTTTTAAGAAATTGTCGACTCTACGCATGTTGTTTGTTGATTTTGTTAGGTCCAAACTAGAATCTGCTTCTATTGTTTAGAGTCCTAATTATATATTTACATCACAGCACTAGAAAAGGTACAACGAAGATTTTCAAATATGCAATTTGAGGAACACCTAATGAATTATTTTTATTTTATTAAATAAATTTGAAATGAGCAGCCCAATTAGGAGTAATTTTTTTGTACAAAATAATTAATAATGAGAATGAACTGCCCCCTATTACCTCATTTATTAAATATAGAACTCTCAGATAATATACTTATGCTCCATATTACCTCTCGTACAAGCATCTTAATTGCATCTCCTCTGTATCAAATAAAGTGCTTAAATTATAGTAATATCCAGTACAGTCTGGATATATTTAACTGTAAAACTGTTGATATAAAATGTATTTGTAAATACATGTTTAATTAATATCTTTTATATTTGGTGTATTATATCTGTCATTTTTTCATTTTAATTTGTATTATTTATTCTCTTTATATGCTGTTATAGTTGTTATATTTTATATTATTGTATATTTGTATAGTTTTGTATGCCATTATTCACTATTTTGCATTTCTGTATATATATTTCATATTGATAATAATGGGCAATGACTAATATAGATTGAATTAAATTTGAAGGAATTTGTGTTTTCTTTAAAACTATGAAATGGAAATAATCTATGACACAAACCGAAATTATCTATCTTTTTGTATTTCCTAATACGTTTTAAACGGAATTATGTTAACATGATTAATGAATGTTAAAATTTGGATAAAAATTACCCGTAGATCTATGATAATTTCTGGTTTGTTTACTAGTGATAATTAATAATAATTTTATAAGTACATACTTACATGCGTTAGGTTAACTTACGATAGAACGACGATATGAAATTACAATTATCGGCCTTCCAAAATGTATTGTTTTTATCAACTGTTTATAAAATCTGCATATATAAAATACGTATTATTCAACTTGCATCAAATAATAAAAAAGGAGACCCAAAACTGACCCCGGGGCACTCCGATGCCGTTAAAAAGTTATCAGATTTGCAGCCTTTGCTAAGTTAAACATATTATAGCGATATAACTTGGGGGACGGTATTCACATTCTCGGAATTCCTAGACATTCTTTAAAACTGTTGAAAGGCACAATTTCAACCCTCTGCAATTTTTCAGAAGCAAATCAGATCGACTACTTGTATATTATTTATAGTTCAAGGTAAAAGACAAGTGAAATATGAATTTGACAAAATATGCCTTAATTACTTTGAAATCCATACTGATATTAGATATAAGTTCAAATAATTTGTGACATTCAGGTAACAAACAACAATTCTTGAGGTCAAAATATCTCAACTGATTCTTACACAAATAATTTTTTGTACATAATAACATTTCAACTTTTACTTTGCCACCGAAAGAACTGTCAAATTAAATAAACATATTACAACAAATTATAATATTTTTAATAATAACTTCTTTAATATGCTGTTCCCATATGATTAAAATGTACTCTTGTTATTGTCATCATACAATTGGTTTAATTCAGAATTAAATAATCAATTTATATTCTAAAGAGGAATGCTTTTTTGTGGGTAGTGAAATGCTTGTCGCTGAACTGAAATCGCAAACGAATAAATGAATCTTCCCACATTTCAAACTTTTTCTTATTAATTTATTTTGTGGTCGTCTTATCTTTGGTCGCGTGTGGAACTATACAGTGTTTCTAAAAAAGTTCGTGCGTTATTATTCTATTAAGCATTACTAAAGCATTACTAAAAGTCGCTGTTATAGTTGCTGTGTGAAAAAAAAACATTTTTACACGGCATGCAGAAATAACATACTTTTGACACATAAGAGTGTTTATAGATAGATTTTTGACATCGGTAATAGAGTAACGATATTTAGAATCAATTAATTAAGCACAGTGTTGATTCCTACAATGCAACAATTAATTAATATTTTTCCCACCTCTTAAAATAGGGGAATGAAAAATATCCATTTTTTGATTGTTTCTTATACAGGGTGTCGCATAATTAGGTACCTGTAAGTACCCTTATCAATTTATTCAATGAAGCATGTAATTTAGCAAATGTTTATAAATAACCATTTTATTTTTTTAATCTTGATCATCTTCTGAACTTATGATACAAACCTAGAATAATATTAATTAGAATATTATTGTAAACAAAAAAAAATCTCTTGAATTATATGCTCCATTGAGTAAAGTGATATTTTAAATTGCTCTACAAAGCAATAGTTGAAAATATTGTGGAATTAATTTTGTAGAGGTATTTAGCAACCATCCATTATTGCATACCTATTCTGTATTGCAACATTAAAACACAAATAACCCCAAAACGATGACTCCTATCGAAATTTGGTAAACACCTTATTTATGCAGTTTTTAATACTGGTGCCTTTTTCGGTTTTAAATGTTTAACGAAAAATAAGACACAAAAATTATTGTGAAATTCGCCACCCCGTCTCCCCCTCCTAGAACTACTTCAAGAAATCATGATATTTAGATAACAATTTGGCAAAATATGTAACATTATGAAATTACAAATGGTTCAAATTAAATTTTTGCAGCTTAAGATGTTTCAAATTTATTGGCAAATAACTATGTTGTACTTATCCTCTTTAAAGGGTTGTAGCTCCCTTATGAAATGATTTAAAGCAAATGTTTATTAACAAAACTCAACTTATTTTTTCTAGTTCTATCACCCTCTTGAAGGACGGTACTTAATTATATGACACCCTGTAGATTTAACAGTAGACCTTGTACCGGAATTTTGTTTCTGCAAATGACTCTGTGGACAGGTTTAATTTTTTTGTTCACAATGGATTTTCTTTCACAAGTTCTAACGCAGATATTCCGAACGAGCCACTTAAAACAGACACCCGGTATATTATATTAACTACTTCATATTGGAAAGTCTTTTTTCAAATGGTGTTACAATCTGGATATAAACAAACAAACATAATAATTGAATTCTTCAAAATAAGATAATAGTAGAATTCACCAACGATTAAATTGTGATTTCTGTTTGCACTTTGAGGTTAAAAGCTACAACCCATTTTAAATTATTTTTTTACCCTTTGACACTTTCATTGGTTGTCAAAATGTCGTCCTGTACGGGGTGGCTGTAAGGGGTGAAACGTAAAAATTACCCTTAAAATAATTTTTCGTTGTATTAATCTACAGAATATAGTCTACATTTTTGTTAAATAATAATACCATTTTTGTCAACGTAAACGTTAAAAAATAATTAATTAAACAATTCTGAAACCACGCAGTTAAATGCAGAAGGTCAACGTTAAAAGCGTGCGTCTCAAATTTGGCGTTTTGATCAAGCAAACTTTTTGTTTACGACTCCTCTAACTACTCAACAGTTAATATTATCGAAAAATACTTATTAATACCCGTGTAGAGAATTCTAAACATTTTTTTATGTTTTAATTACAATGGCTCCGAAATTAGTTATCGATTTTTTTTATGAGCGCTTGCACGATATCTTATAAGGTCGAGTTTGGTCTATCGGCGTATGCATCACATTGCATTTAGTTGTATAACTTATTTATTATCAGTCACAAAATTATAAATCCTAAACCGTTTTGTTCAGAAAGGATAAAATAAACTTTTCTTAGAAGCAAAATATTTTGATTTGGACTTTCGTTTCGGAGATGATACGAGGGAACGCAAAAATTGTCTAAACTGAATTAAATTGTAAAGCATTTCAAACCGAGATATTACCATTTTAAGTTTCGTTCTCTCGTAATATACAAGTTTTAAAAAGATTACAAAAACAAATCCAATTAGCAAAGGATATAATGTATCTTCAGGCATTGGGGGTTTGGTAATGAGAACAGGAACAATTGTTCACCTATTATCAACTTATGTGGAATAATAATTATTTAATTTAAAAAATTATAAACACTTTTTATTACTTGTCTAATTTTCACTTTATTTGTTATTTTTACAATCAGTTTCATCCTATTCGGACATTTTCAAGTAAACTAAAATATACACAGATTTTACTTTCAGTTAAATATAAACTGAACTGATGATCACTTTATGGTTGATTATATAATTCAAATTTGTACAGATGTTATGTCTTTAAATGTAGGGGTTTTTCAACATAGTAAATTATATTATGGTGTGATTATTATTAACAGCATTATGTTATCTGAACAAGTTTAATAACGGAGATCTATTTAAATCTATTTAGTCGTTTAATATGTTGTAATTTTTATTCCTATTTACTTTGTTAATTTCTAGCCCTTCTAATAAATTAAGTTTTTTACTTTTCCCACAAATATGTAATATTTTAGGTTGATGGTCATTAGTTATTGTATGATCAGAATCTGTTAGCTGTTTATAAAAGTTGGAATGTTGTTTTTGTGTGTGAATATGTTCTCTATATCTTACCACGAACGATTTACCTGTTTGACCTACATATGAGTCGTTACATTCTGGGCAATCTAACCGATATACATCACATTTTTTAGAGATGTCAGTTTTTTGTTTTGCGTTGAAAAGGTATCTGCCTATATTTTTGTTAAAACTAAATGACGTTTTAATATTAAATTTGGAAAAGTATTGCTGATTGAATGAGAGAGTTGACCTTTTAGAAAATTATAGACCGGTTACTGTCCCGTCTGGCTTTTCTAAATTTTTCGAGTATGCTTATTTAGATCGATTGACAATATTCTTAAATAAATTTAACATTTTATCTGATAACCAGCATGGTTTTCGTTCTGGAATGTCCACCATTACTGCCACAAATTCTTTTTTTAGTGAAGTCATTAGGTGCATTGACGCAGGCGAATGTCCTGTTGGGGTTTTTTGTGACCTCAGTAGAGCATTTGACTGCGTAAATCATAATATTTTACTCGATAAACTTTACGATTATGGCATACGGGGTCCTCCGTTGAACTGGCTCCTTTCTTTTCTTAAACTGCGTAAGCAGTATGTTTCTTTGCAATATACTAGTCGTGATTTCGTGGAAAAGATAAATACTAACTCTTGCCTTGTTGAAATGGGTGTACTGCAAGGTTCAGTTCTTGGCCCTGTACTTTTTATTTTATATGTCAACTCACTTGAATCAGTGTTAGGTAAAAATTCCTTTACTATGTATGCTGACGATTTGTCTTTAATTATTTCGACAAATCGTCCGACAGACTGAGTAATGATATTAACAAAACTTTGGAAAATGTGTGTAACTGGTTTAATCAGAACTATTTATATTTCAATGCTGATAAAACACAAATGATCAGATTTCATAATAGACAGAAAAAGTGTGATAATGTAGTTGTAAATATTAATAATACTGTTCTTGATAGTGCTGCTGCAGATAGTGTTAGTTTTTTAGGAATTAATTTAGACAAATGTCTCAATTGGAAAGTTCACTGCAATCTTCTGGTTTCTACTTTAAATTCAATAAATTTTTTATTTAAAAATATGAAAGAAATTTTAACGAAACAACAATTAATAAATTTATATTATACACAGGTAGAGTCGCGACTACCATATGGTGTCTGTTTCTGGGGTGAGTCTACACTATCACATACTGTTTTTACATCACAAAAACGTATTCTGCGCAACATGGCGAGTTTGCCTAGTACACACACTTGCAGAAACATTTTTGTAGAATTTAAACTTCTTACATTAACATCTTTATTTGTATTTGAAATGTGTACATACGTTTTTAAAAATATACATAAGTTCTACCTTAATAAAGATATACATAGCGTAAATACTAGGCATAGAAATGATATTCGTGTACCTTTTTCTAAATTATTAGTCACAAATAAATCACCAAATTATTTAGAACTCAAAATGTTTAATAATTTGCCTGATAATTTAAAAAATGATACTAATTTATACAAGTTTAAGAAAAAAACTGAAATTATTTTTAGTTGATAAATGTTGTTATTCCTTATCTGAGTTTTTTGCTTAGATTAAGTAGTATTTATTGTTCTTTTATCTTTTAGATTTTATTGTTTTTGTTTTTACCTACTGACTATTGTTATACAAGTTGAATTGTCCTTAAACAAAATAAATGAATTTGAATTTGAATTTGAATTTGACCTGAATATGATAATGAAATGTATGTTTGACCTTTTTTCTCGTTAATAGTGGGGTAAAGTTTTTTTAAGAGGGACTTATTTTGTTTTTTGTAGTTTAGAATGTTGATTATATTTTGAGGGTACCCGTTATTATGTGCTACAAGTCTTATTATGTCTAATTCTTCTTTTAAATCTGATAGATAAGCTGAAGGCTCGGTGTGTCATAGATTGATATGCGGCTAATTTGTGGGAGAGAGGGTTATAGAAATTAAAGGGGATAATGGCGTCTGTAAAAGTTGGTTTGCGGTAAATATTATAGGAAAATGATGTTTCATGTCTTTTTATAGTTAAGTCGAGAAAGTTTATTGATTTAGTATCGTTCTCTGTTTCTAAGGTAAAAGATATATTATTATGTGTGTTATTGATAAAATCGAGGAGTATTTTTAATTGTCTGTCTTGTCCCTTTAAAACCTAATATGTTTTTTTGATGATCAAAAAAACATTATCTCTAGGTACAGGTACGTTGATGACATCCTAATACTTTTTCCAAATTTAATATTAAAACATCATTTAGTTTTAACAAAAATATAGACAGACATCTTTTCACTGCAAAACAAAGAACTGATATCTCTAAAAAATGTGGTGCATATCGGTTAGATTGCCTAGAATGTAACGCCTCATATGTAGGTCAAACAGGTAGATCATTTGGGGTAAGATATAGAGAGCATATTCACATACAAAAGCAACAATCCAACTTTTATAAACACCTAACAGATTCTGGTCATACAATAACTGATGACCATCAAACTAAAATATTACATATTTGTGGGAAAAGTCAAAAACTTAATTTATTAGAGGTGCTAGAAATTAATAAATTAAATAGAAATAAAAATGACAACATATTAAACGATCGAATAGATTTAAATAATTCTCCGTTATTGCACTTGTTCAGATAACCTAATGCTGTTAATAAAAATCACACCATAATATAATTTACTATCTTGAAAAAACCCTACACTTAAAGACATAACATCTGTACAAATTTGAATTATATAATCAACCATAAAGTGATCCACTATTCTGTTCAGTTCAGTTTATATTTAATTGAAAGTAAAATCTGTGTATACTTTAGTTTACTTGAAAATGTCCGAATAGGATGAAACTAGTTGTAAAAATAACAAATAAAGTGAAAAATTAGACAAGTAATAAAAAGTGTTTCTAATTTTTTAAATCAAAATGGATTTTCACAAAGTAACTTCATTTTCAATCAATTATTTAATAATTATTTACATATGACACAATGACGAAAAATGTCATTACATGTTTTCAGAATTTTTAATTGATTATTTTTTAATGTTTACGTTGACAAAAATTTTATTATTATTTAACAAAAATTTAGACGATATTCTGTAGACTAAAATAGCGCAAAATTATTTTAAAGGTAATTTTTACATTTCACCCTTACAGCGACCCAGTACAGGACGACATTTTGACAACCAATGAATTTTGAAGTCCCACAGGGTAAAAAATAAGTTAAAATGGGTTTCAGCTTTTAACCTCAAAGTGCAAACAGAAATCGTTTCTAGAAGTCTATAAAGCTGCCATGGACTCTACTATAAACAAGTACTAAATAGGATAAGGTGCGGTAAATATACCACACTCCTTCACTTCCACAGGTCCGCTCTAGCACAAAGTACGTATTTAGTAGCAGTCTAATTTAAATTGGAATGGAGAATATTCACCTTGTACGGCATTGGATTCAATAATGATATTTCGCTTGCAGTGCATGAATGTCATTCAGTCGATGTCCATTAGCAGAGCTGGGGTTCGCGGAAGTCATTGGCTTCTACAAGGTCGCAACGAAACCAGCCGCATGCCCATGCCCCTTGCTCAACACCACTGACAACGGTTGTGTCTTATCCTCCCATTCTTCTCGTTTTCCTGCAACTTTCTATGTTGCTGGGACGATTCTTATGTTGTGTGTCCATATAATTTAGCAATTGCTATTTATTATTTACTAACAACTATAATTTAATATAAATTAGACAAATCAAAAAAAAATCAGCATCAATAGAGCGCAGACAAAAATTCAAGTATACATTCACAATTTCTATAAAGCGTTGTGCAGAATAATAATTTATTACTTACATATTTAAAAAACAGTAATATGACAAATAAAAATAATGATTCGAATTCTATGTGACAGATATGACACATAGTTGTAGTTATTAAACTTTCATCTTCATTAAGAAACTAAATACCAGTTAATTAGTCAACAGGTTCATGTCAGCCATCTTTCAAAAACTTCATAACTGACAGCATCCCGCTAAGTGCAACCGAATTTCGTCGTATAATACAATAAAGTGTTACCACATGTGGGGATGAGATCATTCGTTTAATTTCCGATATTCGAGCTGTGAGGCGCAGCAACACTGATCGAGTCGCGCATTTGGATGGATGGCCGATACCTCATTTAACTGTCGATAGACTTTCGAAGGAAACTAACTCAGGAAGCCCGTTAGATCTCTAGCAAAGAAGGCGAACCCATAGAGTGGCTTGCTAGGTCACCAGACCTAACTCCACTCGATTTTTCTTGTGGGGTTATTTAAAAAGTAACACATTGCGAGCATTTAATTTAGTTTATTGTGCTATATATTTTTAATCTAAATATAAAATTTTTGTAATAATTTTGATTTTAAATACCTTAAATTGTAAACCGCCTAAACTTTTTACAATAGTACTATACGTAAAAAATATGCTGCTTCAAATAACACAATTAAAAATGCACGCTACTATTTAAAAAAAATATTGATGAGGTGATACCTAGAGTTCGGATCCGTCCAGATGCCAATATCAGAAGCCGATCCAGGATACTGGTGTTAACACATGCACAGAAATTATAAACATGCCACATCTACCAGATTAAAATAGGTGTATTTTAAGTGCTGCCCAGTTGCCTTCATACGAAGTTGCATCCGTTGCAAACGACAAGACATGTCCTTTATTATTTTCATAGTTCTCGCCCCGACTGCTATCCACACATTCACATATCCTTTTCTGCATTTGTGCATTCTAACACCTTTGTTGATATTAATTTTGTGATGTTCTGACCACTAGCGTCGGCGGTTTCATCTACACTAACCTACACTCGGAAACAATGTTTGCTTTAATTTCGTTGCACACCAGCGATATGTAATTTTTCGTTAATGCGGATTCTGCAGGCATAGTAACGCTATTATACTTTCCATTAACACAATTTTGCTGAACCTGTTTAAAATGGTCCACGAAATGTTACACGCCGCCACCATAATTTTAACTAAATCTAAATTAAATTGTATTTGTCTTTCAGTAGCACTCATACTCTCACACGTGTTTTATGATTTTCAGTTACAACATGTTCTAAAATCTGTGGTTTCATTGTCTATGACAGTATTTTCTCACAAATATTAATTATACCGAAGTTATATGCCATTAAATTCAACGCTGGGAAATAATTTATCCATCTACAGCAACTTTTCGAAGAGGAAATGAACATGATAGTTTCAAAATGTTCCGCGACAATATTCTGCGATTTAAAAAGTATATATACCAGCCGCGTAGTCAAGGACAATGTTGCCAGAAAAATATTTTAACGCTAATTTAATCGCAAATTACAAGGTATCATTTTTAAAGATATTGGTGAAAACTTCTTCTTGATCTAGATAAAAATGTACTCTTTTTATTTCCTACATCTGCTTATTTTTAACTCATAATTTCTGTTGCGAGTACATTCGATTCTGGATTCCATTACTCGGATCCTGACTCTAGTGATAACTTAGACAACTTCAGAATGATTCAGGTGAATAGGAGGATAGGAACATTCGGCAACTGCTTTGGTGGATACTTACCTTTAAGGTACGTATCCACCAAAGCAACATAGATAAACATTTATGTTTCTGTTGCGTGTTTATTAAAATGTTCCTGCATATTCCAGTATGTTGCTTCTTGTTGCCGCAATAAAAATCAAATGTTCCATTGTGCTTGTTTCCATTTGAAGTGGCAAAGTTTAAAGGAAAAGCAGCAACAAGTCGGAACAAATATAAGTTGCGACGTTTCGTTTATGCGGTGGAGACAGCTCGTTACTGTTTTATAGTAGTGTGTAGTGGACGTGTTTTGAGAAATAAAAAAGAAGAAACATGTTTTAATGGAATATTGATTTATTAACACAACTAATAGAATCATACAGGAGTTTTGAGTGTTTGCGGAAATCAAATTTCTTTTTTTTTACTTAAAATAATATACGCTGTTGCTCCTACGCCGAGGCAGTCTTCGTCGGTAGAAGACATTTTTTAACAAACCAAGTTGCTTTTGTAGAGACACTCTATTTCGGCAACACAAAGTAACTGCAAACACTGTTACCTTCAGTTACTTTGATGCAGACAAAATGTTTATTTATGCTGCTTTTTATTTCTACAATTTGGAACAGGCGGCAACATACAACAACACAAAACTCACAAAAGTTCCTCTATGTTGGTTTGGCTTACATTAAATTTTATAAGATGACACCGTTAGTCAATGGCACTTTGCAACTCGTGTGTGAAGATTCTGTGTTGTTCGTCTTAGGTTATCTTGATGTTCCTAAATATTGGCAGTAGAATCAACGAGCGAGCAATTTATATCGTATGTTCATTTTTATTTTATAGACCACTTTCATTCCAAGGCAGTGAAGTCTAAAGGCCTTGATGGCCAGTAAATTGGACCATCACAGCCAATCCATCGACCAGAAAATGTTTTCATTTCGGTATTGCATCATTAGACGTGCGAAATATGGAAAAGCTCGTGATTCTGATCGTAGTACATATCAAATTCAATAGCTGTGGTAATTCATTGTGTAAAAAATCTAAATAATTTGGACCTGTAAGACGATTTTTTAAAATAACTGGACCAATCAACTGATTTTCGATGATGCCGTACCACACATTTACAGAGAAGTGATGCTGAAAATTTGTCCCTACAATGACATGAGGATTATCGTCTGACCAGCAATGAGAGTTGCGTGGGTTGTTGATATCATCACGGGTGAAGAAGCTTCATCAGTGAACAGTATTAACTGAATTAATTAGCGATTAGGATTTATCCAATGACAAAATTCCAGCCTCTTTGCATCGTCTCTTGATTGTACATTAAATGGATACAAGCCTTGTTGAAGGAATGTTTGGCATACTCTTGTCTGTGGAGCATCAAGATGCGTAGAAAATATCCGTGAGGTAATAGTTAGACTGTGCTCGTGCTTTACCAACTGAAGAATGTTTTCCCCTACATACACATCTTGTTTAATTTCACATTCAGATGAAATATAAACACTGAGAAGTTTACTACTCTCCCTCCTTAATGGATGAAACCATTCCATTTGCGGAGGAGGTGAAATATCTAGGAATCACTCTAGATAGATCACTTAATTGGAACTCCCATCTGGAAAAGATAATCCATAAAGCAAAGCTGTCCTTATGGATATGCCGTCGTATTTGTGGCAAATCCTGGGGCATGGGTCCTGGATTTTGTCACATACGTAAAACTGGCAACATCTTCGTTATTTTAAATGGAATACCCTGTATATTTTTGCGTTTTTTGGATCGTACTCTCTCTCTGAGTAACTTTTATTAATATTTCCCTATACCTATCTCAAGCCGTTTTCGAGATAATAATTCTTTCCCGAATTTATTGCCAAAAATTTAACTTTCAGTAAATCGTGTTTTCTCCTACCTACGCAGCAATTAAAAGATAATTTTTTAGTTGCGGCTAAGCAAGGCCTGGGGGCATCTCCTCCATTAATCAAATGTTTCGAATATCATACAGGGTGAGTTAGAGAACTCTTTCTACAAGTCACTTAGAAAAATGCACGAAAGTCAATTTTTTTAAATGGAATGCCCTGTATATTATTACTTATTCGGAAAGGCGATACATTTACCTCTTTAAAAAGGTATACTCTATACCTAATGCACACCGTTTTCGATTTATGGGCACTTTTCTGTAACCTTACCAAGAATATTAGTCTTTTGGTATATCATAACGGGTGGGCCACGAAATTTTTGTTTTGTCATTTTGTAATGACAGCAGATGTTATTTTTCTAAATAAATTTGACGTTAGTGATATTTGCACCTAATTTGAATAGCTATGTAGCACAAATATGGCAGAAAATAATTATACAAACACAGTTTTAATTGATTTGTTTATTATCCATGGACAGTGCAATAAGATTATCAGCAGAACTTGTAGAAGATTTAATGAGAAATATCCGAATTTGCCGCAGATCAGAGGAATTTTATAAATTTTGGTTCGTCATTAAGAGAAGCAAGAAATTTACCTAAACCTGTGACATCTGACGAGGTAAATGAAATCAATGTGCTAGCATATTTTCATGCAAATTCCCAGTATTCCATACGTTGTGCTGAACGGAATTTAGGATTGCCATATCAACTCGACGGGGCTCCTGCACATTGTACACACGAAATTAGTATGGAGTTGGACCGCCTTTTCGATGATCGTTGGATTAGACGTTTGGGACCGTGGAATTGGCCTCCGAGGTCTCCTGACCTTACCCCGTTAGATTTTTATCTTTGGGGTACTCTTAAAGATAGAGTTTATAAAACTCCAGTCCACAACAGGGAAGAATTAGAACGTCGAGTGATTCAAGAGATTGAAAACTTGGACCCCGCTGAAATAAGAGCTGCTACAACAAACGTCGTCTATCGTCGTATACAAAAGTGTCTGGAAGTTAACGGTCTACATTTCGAACAATTATAACAATATTTTTCAGATTTTTATATTTATTACTGTTATTGGTATTATTGTTGTTGCTGCTTAGTTATTATTTTTTCCTAATATTAATCCTAAATTATTGTTCTCTTAATGATGAACCAAACTTTATAAAATTCCTCTGATCTGCGGCAAATTAGGATATTTCTCATTAAATCTTCTACAAGTTCTGCTGATAATCTTATTGCACTGTGTATGGATAATAAACAAATCAATTAAAACTGTGTTTGTATAATTATTTTCTGCCATATTTGTGCTACGTAGCTATTCACATTAGGTGCAAATATCACTAACGTCAAATTTATTTAGAAAAATAACATCTGCTGTCATTACAAAATGACAAAACAAAAATTTCATGGCCCACCCGTTATGATATACCAAAAGACTAATACTCTTGGTAAGGTTACAGAAAAGTGCACATAAATCGAAAACGATGTGCATTAGGTATAGAGTATATACCTTTTTAAAGAGGTAAATGTATCGCCTTTCCGAATAAGTAATAATATACAGGGCATTCCATTTAAAAAAATTGACTTTCGTGCATTTTTCTAAGTGACTTGTAGAAAGCGTTCTCTAACTCACCCTGTATGATATTCGATATATTTGATTAATGGAGATGTCCCCAGGCCTTGCTTAGCCGCAACTAAAAAATTATCTTTTAATTGCTGCGTAGTTAGGAGAAAACACGATTTACTGAAAGTCAAATTTTTGGCAATAAATTCAGAAAAGAATTATTATCTCGAAAACGGCTTGAGATAGGTATAGGGAAATATTAATAAAAGTTACTCAGGAAGAGACGACGATCCAAAAAATGCAAAAATATACAGGGTATTCCATTTAAAATAACGAAGATGTTGCCAGTTTTACGTATAAGTGGCAACACCGCACTTTCGAAAATATTTTAGCTGGAGAGATCATACCCGATTATCTTGGTAACCAAAATTTTAAAGCAATCGGTTGATCCATTCTCCATATACTTCTAATACTCCACCCACCGTGGCTCACCCTGTATATATATATATATATATATATATATATATATATATATATATATATACATATTATTAAATATGATTTGAAGGAAACAACTACTCAGCGGGCAAATACCCCGACCTGCATTGAATTACACCTTCAAATCATGATAGATCGATAGCCAATATCATTTGTCAATTCCTAACCAGACATAGATCGATTTCGAATTGGCGATATTGGTTATCGATCTATCATGATTTGAAGGTGTAATTCAATGCAGGTCGGGGTATTTGCCCGCTGAGTAGTTGTTTCCTTCAAATCATATTTAATAACATTAGTTTAGTCCACCTGGGCTAGGGGTCGCCGCTCTCGGTACTTGCTGTGATGCAAGTCGCTATCCGCCACAGAGACATCTAGGATGTCGGTCGGATAGTAGCATTCAGACCATATGAGAAGTTTCATACCTCTCACCACTATTCCATATATTTTTTTTTTTTTTTTTATATATATATATATATATATATATATATATATATATATATATATATATATATATATATATATATATATATATATATATATTTTGTTAAATTCGTTTTCCGGGTATACTCCCGCGTAGGTGATAGGCCCCGAGAGGGACCGTGGTTGTCTGAATGTTCAGACAACCACGGTCCCTCTCGGGGCCTATCACCCTACGCGGGAGTATACCCGAAAACGAATTTAACATTCACCACCCGCGAAAACCTGAAAAACAACATATATATATATATATATATATATATATATATATATATATATATATATATATATATATATTATATATATAATATATATATATATATATATAAAATATATATATATATATATATATATATATATATATATATATATATATATATATATATATATATATATATATATATATATATATATATATATATATATATATATATATATATATATATATATATATATAATGTACTTATGTATGCATATTGCATATATGTGTGTATACATTTTATAATTAAGTTTAAAGTTATGCTTTATATAATATTGTTTTTTACTTTCGTCTTTCTAAAATATTATTTTATATTATATTTTTGTAATTCCCATTCTGTAAATGGTTTCCCGTTGAATGATGTAAATAAATAAATAAATAAATAAATATTTTTTGGAAAAAATCTTCGTCATATTTTTATGAGTTATTTTAAGGACACTGTGTATATATGAGTTATATTCATCTTGTATCTCTGTAAGAACTTGGGCACCAATATGCTTTGTATTTATGGGGTGCAATTAATAAATGTTTGGAAAATCCTGTTTCAGTTACTTACCTTATTCAACAAAAAACCTAAAATGATAGGAATTTTTGCTTAATGAAGTGGAAAAGTCATAAAAAACGACAAACAAATTAAATTTCTATTATTCTAAGAAACCAATAAAAGCAGCTCAAAGACAGTATTACATAAAATAAGCGAACAAGCAAAAAACGTGCACGTTAACAAAGAGAAATAATTAAAATCTCATCGTCTTTTTAAGTCGTATATTCCAGTCACAGACACAATACACATTATCATTCTTAAGCTAAATGTGGAATAATTCAAGTTATGAGATTAGTGTCATAATTAGAACCCAGGAGAGGAAGCACTTTTGAATAAGGCAGTGAGGCTTGTTTATATGAGGGATCACGTACGGATTTCCATATGTGAAGTCTTGAGGAGTGCCCGAGTGCTCTTCTTGTAAGCCGCATCTTCATCTCTGTCTCCTTTTTCGTCTGTCTGCAAGCATAGCTGTTACGATGGGGGGTCCAGAAGCACTACAATGCCCCACTTCTAAGAATGAATTTACTTTTAACCTCGCATGTTAACTATAATTTTAATTAAGGCAAGGAACATAAAAACAATTTTTTGAATAATAAGTATTGTAAGATTTGAAAAAAAAACTGGTCGAAATTGTAAAATAAATTGGCTATTAAAAATGGCCAAAATGCGGATCAACTTGAAACTTGCACTCTCATAATTTGTATGTCAAAAATATCGAATTTTTTAAAAATGTAAATAATGAAATAAGGATGAACAGACATCACTGATTTTCATAGTACAGTTGCCAAATACGTTTCCAGTGTTATTAGGAATTAGTTTTTGCTGGCTTTGACAAAATCTGTTAGTGGGAACAAAGCATGAAACAAAACAGGGATTACTGCCATATTTCCCAAAAAAAGAAGAGACGTCGCAATTACGAACACGAACGAATCGAATTATTGTTCTTTTCAGTGCACCGTACCTTAAGGAATTGGTACTAGATTTTGATAAACTGATATGGAACAAACATTGACAGATTAATGGAAACTACAGTATCATCAACATATTAAAACGTAAAGTTAGAGCAAGGTCCACAATTTAAGTGTGTTGTTGATATCATCACGGGTGAAAGTAGCTTCATCGCGAATAGTATTAATCGAAATAATTAGCGATTAGAGGAAACTACAGTATCATCAGCAGGTTAACAGTAAAGTTAGAGCAAGTTCCACAACTTAAGTAACTCACCAAATGTTGAAAAATGGTCAAATCGTCATTCAGAAATAATTGAGAAGCTTCACTAGATTGCTTTTCAAATATTTGTAACTATCGATATAAACATTCATTGTGGTAAAATATTGTTTTTGCACTAGCAATTCTCCCCTCTTTTCTTTTTTTTTTTTTGAATAGCAACGAAGCACTAATTGTGATTTGTACATCAGCTTTTGAAACAACCTCTTAATAGTCAGAAAACATATTTTTTCTACTGAAGTCACGAAGTAAAGTTAAAATTATGTGATTCTATAATATTTAGTTACATAGCATATTGTGATACAGTCTATTGGCCAGCCATTTTGAATAAAGACAAAGAAAGTCCTCAAAACACTTGCTTAAGATTCAGTTATGATTTAAGGAAGTTAGATCATACCACATCTAAATATCTGTATTTAAATGACTGAACCTGGATGAGCGTTTTCAGTTTCACTTAGCTTGTTTGGTTTACAAAATTAACAAATTGGAAATACCTAAATATCTATATAATAAGTTAGTGAAAGGTAGCAATACTCATGTACTTGTCACTTGTCATTGGGAGTTGATATTGTACCCAAGCATAGCACAGCTTAATTTGAAAGATGTTTTACCTATAATGCAGTTACATTATATAATAGGTGCCATATCATATTAAATCTTCCCCCTCTAATAACTTATTTAGAAAACAAATCAAATCCTTACTGCATACCAACAGAAATATGTCAATTTTACATTTTTATTCTTATACTTATGTACTTTTATTTTTTTTCTGCATTTGTTAGTTAAATGGGATGGTTAGGTATAACAGCAACTTTGTTGAACCTCACCATTCCTGTAATACTTTTCAATTTTTTATAATCTCTCAACAAAAATAAAGACATATTATTATTATTATTATTATTATTATGAATTAAAAAAAATTAGAGATATTCCAGAGCAATATGAAATTGGGATGTTTGAGCACAAATTCTAGACTATTTAATAGCTGGAACTAATACCACAATCATTTTATATCAACAGCAACATTATTATATTAAAATTCAAATGAAAAGCAAGTAAAACAAAAACGATACCACAGTCTGTGACGATACTACTCCAAATTGTAACTGATCATTAAGGCTCCTCTACACGTTGGCCAATGCATGTGCCAATATCGCTGGCCAATGCGTATGGCCATCGTGTAGAGGGGACTATTGGTCGTATTGGCGGCATTGGCAGAGCTGGTCCAAGCGTTGGTGACCGATCCGTCGTGTTGTCGGTTTTTCAAGACACATCAAAGGGTGTTGGCCTTGGCGCTGGCGGACGCTGGTAGCCACGTCCACACGTTGGCTGCACTGGCCTAGTATGTGAAGTGCTCCCGCAGGAATTGTAGGTTAAGATTTTGTGCTGTGCTGTGCATATAAATTTGTATTTTATGGTACATAATGGCAGCGATGAGTAACGAAGAGACTTTTAAGTTCATAGAACTTTACCAAGCCGAAAATTGTATTTGGAATCCTCAAAACAAATATCACAAAAACAAAAATATAGTAAGTAAAAATATAATAAGCACTAAATAAATAAATCGCAGCAGCAGCTACCCTCATGACATTCATTGTTGATGTTGATATTGGCCTGCGTCGAAACAAACTGAATGTCCTTCCAACGTGTGGACAGATTACCAATTTCCTTGCAAATAACGCCCAATACGTGCGCCAGCGTGTTGGCCAACGCATTGGCTAACGTGTAGAGGAGCCTTTACAAGAATAATTTGATACCCACATAATTTTCTGGTAACTGGTTGGTTTAGCTTCCTTTGTGATCGGGGTTAATATATAGTCCTGAAAGTAATTGATTAGTTTTCTAAATTTTTGTAAGAAGTAGTAGAGAAACAGTCGTATCGTGCATATTTTTATTTTATCTAAGATTCTGTTGTAATTATTAACCCGTTGTAAAAATTTTGGACATCATCCTTGAACTGGATGCGTTTTCCAAAACAGGCACAGCCTGCAATTTCGTGAAATATGGTTTATTAAATTACTCATTGAAATCTGAAAGCGCACGTCCATGTTTCTAAGTCTGTCCCTTTTTATAGTTACTTCTAGTCAATGGAGATAACTGTGTGAATTTTAATAATCTCATTCACGGATCTGGGTATGAAATTATTGCTAGTTTAGTTTTTATTTTAGGATCATTCGATATGCGTTTATGGAAAAGTTAAACTCTTCGTAACAATCTTGAAGAGGTATTGCATAATATTCCGAAATTACTCTAGATAACTTTAAATGGAACAAAGGAGCAGCGTCATTAAAATTTTGTGATTAAAGTTTAGAATTTCGTTATTTCGTATAAATATAGGGTTGTCAAATGAAATTTGAATAAATTGCTACATTCTTCCTACACCTCAACTTGGAGGTTCATCCATGTTGTTTTTAGTTTGACACATAAAAAGTACTAAATAGTAATGTAGGTAATGTATTAAAATTGATATGTTCCCGGAGAATTAGTTTTTGCTGGCCTCGCCAAAATCTGTTAGTGGGAATAAAGCATGAACATGAACTACTGCCATATCTCTCAAAAAAAAAAAAGACTTCGCAATTACAAACACGAACGTGTCGAATTTTTGTTCTTTTCAGTGCACCGTACCTTAAGGAATTGGTACTAGATTTGGATAAACTGATATGGAACGAACATTGATAGATTAATGGTAATTACAGTATCAACATATTAAAAAGTATACTTAGAGCAAGGTCCACAACTTAAGTAAGTGTGTTGTTGATATCATCACAGGTGAAAGTAGCTTCATCGGTGAACAATATTAATCGAATTAATTAGCGATTAGTGGAAACTACAGTATCATCAGCATGTTAAAAAGTAAAGTTAGAGCAATGTCCACAACCTAAGTAACTCGCCAAATGTTGAAAAATGGTCAAATCGTCATTCAGAAATAATTGAGAAGCTTCACTAGATTGCTTTTCAAATATTTGTAACTATCGATATAAATATTCATTGTGGAAACGCTAAACTCTTCGTAACAATCTTGAAGAGGTATTCATAATATTCCGAAATTACTCTAGATAAACAGTAAATGGAACAAAGGAGCAGCGTCATTAAAATTTTCTGATTAAAATTTAGAATTTCGTTATTTCGTATAAATACAGAGTTGTCAAATGAAATTTGAATAAATTGCCACATCTTTCCTACACCTTAACTTGGAGGTGCATCCATGTTGTTTTTAGTTTGACACATAAAAAGTACTAAATGGTAATGTAGGTAATCTATTAAAACTGATGTGTTCCCGGAGTAAAATAAAGTTAAGTATTTTTTAATAATTTTTAATTTTCCTCTCCACCAGTATTAAACTTGATATGTTCCCGGAGTAAAATAAGGTTAAGAATTTTTTTAATAATTTTTAATTTTCCTCTCCTATAATCGCCGAGTCATCATTGATTTTCGGTTTCTTGCCGAAGTTGCGCACGAGACCTTAAATATGATTAGGTAAAAACCCATTAAGAACCTCTATATGTATACCAAGTTGCAACTTAACTTTTTTTTTTTTAATAAAATAATATTAATGTCAAAAAAGCAACAGTTTATTAACAACACACTCATATTTTATCTTTTTCAATCATTCAATCAAACAAACTCAAACATTAAGTTTGTCCAAGGTCGATTATAGATGAATTAAATTATAGTTAAATTAGGGGGGCCTTTTCACTACTTCTGAAATCTCAAAACAAATATGTTTATTTGAAAGCTAACTGATAGATATTCACCTTGTGCAACTCTGTTTGAAATATAAGTCTCCCATTGTTTAATAAAAAAAATAAACATTTATTATGGCAATTTGAACACTCATTTGACCTTAAAGCTGAGTGTCGTCACACAGACCGGAATCATGTTGGTAGCATTTGCCAGAACGCCTAATACTACTAACTTCACACCACATCTGACACATTTTACATTGTTTACGGTTAGTTTTGTGGTTATGTTCTGTGTGTTCAGTTACGAATCATGTTTTGCTTTGTTTCTGCACATTATTGGAAGAAAATGGAGCCAGGATCTTCTAAAGGAAATGCAGAAAATCTGCCGAAAGTTGACTTTATTATGGTGGACGAGTTTTACATGTCAAATTTGGATTATTTATCAGCAGAAGTCAGGAATATTAAAACAAAACGGTAAGTCATTAGTAACCTTATTTTCGTGTAATTTATTTATAAATATAATGGAACTACCATTATTTTAACATGCAATTGTTGTTACAATATTTTTTTCCTATTTCAAATATACTTACTGTCTAATAATTTCCAGGTCAACAAGAGCATCGTACGGTGACAACGCAGTTGCTTATGTGAATCTGAATCTTCTTTTAACTGTAAAATTTCAATAATTTAGCATCAACTTCTAAATACAACTACTTTTCTTACATCAGAATGATCTCTGCTTCTCAACTTTGGCTATTTTAAACGATGCTTTTCGTCTATTTTCATCTGGTGGAACGTAAACGAAAATTTTGATTGGACAATTCATGTTGTTATTTGTACATGTTGGTACGAAGCACTTTTTAAACATGTTCCACACACAACAATTCAAACTAAAAAGAAACGACTGTCAGAGTCAATTTCGACGTCAACTGTCAAAAAGCAGAGAACCAACTTTGCAATACACCGATGTGTCATGTTCAAGGTCGTAGTCCCTTTGACGTCACTAAGGTGGGTTGCGTGACGTCACGTAAAAGCGCGCGCTTTATTTCCGCACTTTTGTTATTTTTTTTTCGATAGCAATCGTGCTCAAAAAAAATAAAAAAAATACGGCAAGTTTTTTTTATAAAACACTATCACATAAAGCAATAAAAAAAAATCTGTGAAAAGGCCCATTACAAGAAAACATTTGTTATTATGTTACCAAAATATGATATCAAATATATTTTATATAAACAGAACCATTCACATGAAAACTATTGCTTTAGTTGAAACCATACATTATAAAAATATTCCTTTCTAGATTTGAGAATAGTTCATTTTCTGTGTATCATTTACGAAATAAGAGAATTCGTTTTTTTTGCATCCTTGTGCCTAAATATACAGTAATAGTAGTAATAGCTACTTATTTTACTAGGCAAGTAGGCCACAATGGGGCCTTTTTACCTAGGGACCTACAGTTTTGCGAGGACTCCGAACCACGGTCTTCGACTGTCAACTAACTCACCGCTTGGGCCTGCCCGCCTGCACCGCTAGCAGAGTGGCAAACCTCCTGGGTAGGTCTCTTCGACCCTCCACCCGGGATCAACGCTCCACCTGCATCAGGCTAGCGGCCTTCCCGGGATTGTCTGTTGACAGCCTACCGACTGTTAGCCGAGCTATCGTTCATTCATCCAATTGCCGGACTCGATCAGTGCTGCTTAACTTCACGGATCGAATATCGGAAATTAAACGGATGTCCATACCTCATCGCCTAAACATACAGTAACTGTCTAAAAATTGGATGAAGCCACGTGTCAATCAATATATTAACTCATTAGTATTTTGCTATTATCTAATAAGTGCACCCACCCCCTTAATAAATCACCTGGAGTCGCCACTTTTTTTGTTGAAAAACTAATTAGCAGACACCGGAAATATTTGCCATTTTCAAGGTCGGCTGTTATGTAAAAAAATGCTATTATTTAGAGAGCCTTTATATAATTGAATTAATTGATATATCATTGAAATGCATACTTTTATTTATATACCTCTAATATACAGGGTGTCCCAACCAAAAGTAGGCACCCTGAATAACTTTGGAGATACAATTTTTTTGAAAAATTGGTGAAACACGTCGACCTTGTGTCCAAGGGTTACATATTTAAATGTAATACTTGTATACCTATCATCATCCTTCTACCCTACAGAGCCACCCCCTCAAAAAATTCAAATGGCAAAGGGGTCGAGTGATACTTTTTTGAAAGGTCTTTCAATTCTCTACATAACTGTGAATTCTTTTAAACTTTTATCGATTCGTTCCTGAGAAATAATTGTTTCATTATTTTAGATTCGGGAAATAAAAATAAAAGAAGCAGTTTAAATTATCGTATGTATTTTTCAAAATGACCCCCACCGACTTCCATACAGTAGTATAATCTGTCTTGAAATTCTGTACGAACATTTCTGAACACATCTGGAGTCAATAAACGGCATTTTCGAACAATTCTTTCATGTAACTCTTCCAGAGATGCGGGTTTTGTTGCAAACACCTTCGATTTCAAATGTCCCCACAGAAAGAAATCCAAGGGAGTTAAATTGGGTGACCTAGCAGGCCACTCCACAGAACCTCTTCTTTCAATCCATCGCTCAGGAAACCGATTATCCAAAAATTGACGGACTGCTATAGCAAAATGTGGGGGTGCCCCATCCTGTTGAGAAAACAGTTCGCTCTCTAAAAGATTATCGTCTTCTTCGAGGATTTGGGTAATCATTGGGTCAACGTTATTTTCTAACAGATCGAGGTACCTTTCGCCATTTAAATTGTCAGGAATAAAAAACTACCCTCCAATGTGATCCCCTAAGATGTCAGCCCAAACATTTAACTTCTGAGGCCTTTGGGTATGAGTTTCCATGAACAAATGTGGATTGGTTTCACTCCGATACCTACAATTGTGCCTGTTTACCTCCGCATTTAACTGAAATGTCGATTCATCAGAAAAACATGTATTGTACAGTAGACTGGCATTACCGTTTAATTGTTCACTAACAATCTCACAGAATTCAAGCCGACGATCGGGATCATCTTCGGTTAATTCGTGTATCAATTTAAATTTATATGGATGAAATTTGTGGGCCTTTACAATTCGATGAACACTGCTTCGTGATACACCGGAAGCCTCAGCTACTTTCCTGATCGATTGAGTATTATCCATCTGCAAATGACCCAGAACTGCCACTTCGACTGATTCATTCCTAATCGGTCGCTGAGGTTCATGCTTTTTGTTTCCAACAGAACCTGTTTCCATAATTTTGTCAATAATTGTAAAACACTGAGAACCAACCCTTCTATCTGGGTGATTTCTATTGAATATGCCGTAGCTCTAGCACAATTATCGTTTTTAAAATAAATGCTGACAATTTCTATTCTCTCCTGAAGGGTATAAACCATTTTGAGAACTCACTCTGGTAAAATGTATCTCGATTTAAAATTGGTTGTGAACAAATTAATGTTCAAGGACTATCAAATAGTCTTTTTTATTCTAAAACTAAACGGACATGGAAAGTGTTTTTGTCAAAAAAACTCGTGTTGATTTGAGAGCACTAAAAATGTAGTTTTTTTTATAAATTCCAATAACCAGTGCCGTGTATTTTAGATTTTTTTTAACGATTTCGATTGTGTGTAATTATCAAAAATAAAATTATTTTCCTTAAGAACGAATCGATAAAAGTTAAAAAAAATACACAGTTATGTAGGGAATTGAAAGACCTTTCAAAAGATGTATCACTCGACGAGTGAGATGTAACAATGTGTAAAATTAGTGAAAATTATTGGTGATGAACTGAACTTTTGGATCATTATACTCCGTTTTTAATTGTGAGCACATACAAAATATTTTCAATACCACCTAATAATCATGGCCGCCGCATGCTGTATGGCCAGACTTTTACTTGAGGGACTCTACGTAGTACAACACCAGAAAAATCAACAACAAAGAAATCCAGCGGAAAAAGCTTGCCCACAATGCTGTCCTGATATAATCCCTAGATTTCTTTTACCTGAAATCTCTAGTATACCGAAAACCCATTGTAGACCAAAATTATCTTCCCAACAGAATTGTCGATTCATTCATTACTATACGGAATATGCCCGGAATTTTAAAAAGAGTACCACAGTCAATGAAGAATGAAGAATGTAAGCGTGTATTGGGGTGCAAGGTCGACACTTCGAATATTTAATTTAGTTAAGTTATTACTTGTTAACATTATTATTCAATTAAAAATTACGAAAGTTATAATTTTTTTAATTTCTTTAACTTTAAAGGACCATAGTTTTGCAGGAATGCATTTCCGGATCCATGAACGTTTTTCTTTAAAATCATCCAAATCGTCACTTTTTGGTTGCAGTCTAGTTGAATATATTTGCCTTTTACATCAGACCCACGTTCTGCTCAAGTGTTCTTTTAGAAATGTATCCAGTGGGTTACACTACCCGTGGTGCTCAATAATTAACAAAAAAACGAAAATATAATTGTGTACATTCTTAATATGGGATTGTTCCCAACATCTACTGAGCTCACAAGGCCAGATATCATTTTTTACACTTTAAAAATTGTTGCCATTTGATAATACTCCGATGGCATTTTTTGCTTGACGTTTCTGTTTACATTACAACAATAATTTAATCCTTTATGCCAAGATTTGTAGCCTTCAGACATCAAGCAATGTTATAATCTGATAGATGCCATTTCAGTTAACAATTATTATTTTTTATCGTGGGAGTAAAATTAATTGCAACTAATCTAGTAACTTATAAAATTATATAATTTTACTCCTACTAAGGTGATTAGGTATTATTATTTAGTTGGTTTCAAAGATTTGTTTTCCTTGACATATTCCTCTGTTATAGATTGGAAGCTTTCATAAAATAAATTTTTCTTTTACAATACGATTTTGTATTTATGTAACTTCCCGGTGAAAACTTGGTCGTCCTTAAGCAGTCCGTTCGGGTGCAAAAATATATCAAAATGACACAGGATTAAATTATGATTTAAAAACGCACGTTTTAGTAACAATAACAATGTCAATCACGTCATTTACCTTGCGGGGTAACAAACTATAGCTACGTGGTCTTGTCCATTGGCGTCCCTAGAATTTGTATAACTGGCGCAAACATTATTAAGAGGTAGTTAAATTTTATTTATTATGGTAATATGTAACGTATATGTATATATCGTGTAATTAATCTAAGTATGTTACGTCGATTGGGCGTAACAACTAATTACTTTTATTATTGGAAAGAGGGAGAGCTTTCAAGTTCGAAATAAACCAATAACCTGAAGATAAGAGTTTGCTTGTGTTGTCTGCTGAAGCAGGATATATACAACGCCAATTATAACCCACAACGGCTAGCCAGCTATTCTAGGAGGCAAGGGTCGTAGGTAAGAGCTTCTAGTATTCGCCAAGTTTAAGAATTAGTTGTCAAAATTCGGTGTAAGGATAACAAAGTATATTTCAGTTAGGTGGAACAATTTCAAAAGATTGTGAGCACCATGAGTTAAGAAAGACTTAAGAAAAAACTAGATAAAATTGAAAATAGTTTAATTACTTCTACGTATAGACAAAATACAAAATATCACAAAATATTACTATTAGTAAAAAGGTTTATTTAATAGCAGTAAACTACTTTAAGTCAAGAGAATGGTAATGGTAATGGTGGGTGAGGCTGACGCCTGGTAAGTAGGCCACAGATGGGCCCTTTTTACCAACCCCCAGATGTCCCCTCAGCCATGTGCTTCTCTTGTTCCCTCATCGAATCTTTCCGACCTTCTGATGAAGGTCAGGATGTCACTCATTGCGAGGGAGCTCATCTCCTCCCTTAGAAGCGCCTCAGAACCGAAGATACTGTGTCTCAGGCGCCCAAACGCTTCACATTGTCCCATGAAGTGGTAAGATGTCTCTTCATCACTCCTGCATCTTGGACATGTAGGGTCTTCCTCAATACCTATCAATGATAGATGCCTCCTAAGTCTGCAGTGGCCTGTCAGAACACCGATTAAGAGATTCAGAGTTTTCTGACTCCGTCCCAGCAACCAGGCCGATCTCGATTTGTTCGGCCCCGTCACAAAATCTCGGGTCTGCCTGCAGGCCCTGTTGATCTTCCAGTGCGTCCTCAGTGGCTCGTGGGCCCACTCATTGAGGGCCGTTGTGAGCTGCCTTCTTGAAATACCTAACATAGGCTCAGGCCCGTGACAGGGTTCCTCGGCTCCGAGTCTAGCCAATTCATCGGCCTTCTCGTTGCCTGGAACTCCCATATATCCCGGGACCCATACCAGTCTCACTTGTTTATGCCTAGCCAGCTCTTCTAGGGCATCCCCACACACCTGGACAAGTGCTGATCTTGTCCTGAGGGAGCACACCGCCTTTAGAGCAGCCTGGCTGTAGGAGCAGATATATATTATCTGTTCCGCCCCATTCCTAACCTCAGCCCTATCTGCCACCGCTAGGATGGCGTAAACCTCTGCCTGGAAGACCGTGGTGTACGAGCCTAGAGCAAAACTCTCCTGTACTTCTTTGCCTTCCAGATATATTCCCGCCCCGGAAGACGGTCTAGTGGCCACCCGAGATCCGTCTGTGTAACACACCAGAGAGTCCGGGCGGAAGTCAATTCTTCCTTCACTCCACTCCTCCCTACTGGGAAGAGTGAGAGTGTAATTCCTTTCCAACCTTAGCTGATCTTTCGCTTCTCTCACCTTCAGGACAGAGAGAGGGATTTCCCTCTCCGTCAGTCCAGCAATTGCTGCGTGACCTTCAGCTCTGCCTGAACACTGCCAGCTCCCAGAATCCCGCATTATCAGATAGGCCGCCATAGCCTCCCTCTTTATCCACGAGGGAAGCGTTGGTAGGCCTAGCAGAACCTCCAGAGCAGCTGTCTGTGTCGTCCTCATTGCGCCAGTGATCCCTAGGCAGGATAGTCTCTGGACTTTTGCCAGCTTTCGGGACGTAATCGCTCTGTCCATGCTCGGCCACCAGACCACGGATCCATACTAGAGCCTCGGCCTGATGACCGCCTTGTACAGCCAGTGTAGGATCCGTGGGTTGAGGTCCCAGTTCCTACCTACCGCTGGGCGCAATTGCCAGAAGGTTGCAGTCGACTTTTTTGATGACGTTGTCGAGATAAGTAAAAAAAGTAAATGTAATTAAAAAAAAATTAATTACGTAATTGGAGCACCTAACACGGTTCTAGAGCTGACAGTAAAATGATATTACAACAATCAGTTAAAATATCCTAAAAATGCTACTACTAATCCTACTACTATATTACAAGCGATAAGCATAAGCTAGAGATTTTAGGCAAAAGGCATCTAAAATCAAATAAACATAGACAATAAGTCTACAATAAGCACCAGCACCTAATTGTAAGCAAAAGGCGATTAATTACAATGGCTGTTTGAGATTTTAAGCAAACGGCAGCTAAAATATAGTAAGAGTTTAAGCAATAAATCTACAATAAGCACCAGCACCTAATTCTATGCAAAAGACAATTAGAATAGCTGCGCTACAAACGCTTCCACACTTCAAACATTTAAACTGACCCTGAACATTTGGCTGAAGGCTATAAAAAATTAAGTTAAAATTTAAAATGCATCAGTTTAAAGGTGATGAGGCACACGATAAAATATCTAAAATTACTTTTGGCGAGATTACACAAGTAATAAGTAAGCATAAGCTATGATACAATACGTAAAAAAAACAGGTGCAATTTTATAAGTAAATTAAATATCCTGCCAGGCAGCAAATTACAAAAATTAAAGTACTTATCTTTGGGAATAACAGTGCTTGATGCTCGGTTACTTCACAGAACTCCTCGAGTGGGTGAATAATTTGACATTTATTCCACCTCGTGGTATAAACTAGGTTCCACAAATCTAAAACTCGGTAATACATCCAATAAATCAATTTAACCATTAGTTATAGTTCACCATTAATCAATCGACATCGCCCATATGTGACCAGTAATTTAAATAATGAATTATCAATCTACGACCTCGTGGTGTTCTTTAGGCTTCAGCTCAGTGGCGGCTGGTGGATTTAGGTTATACAATATCTCAGTATTGGAGCATGGAACCCAAGCAATATTCTAAAGCACGACTATCAATCAGTATTGCTTGAAGAAGTTTTGCAGAAAAAAAAATTGAAAAAAAATTGAGAAAAAAAGTTACAAAAATGCACAGCCTCCCTAGATTCCTTCTAGGCCATTATTAAATTCTTTGCAAACTATTTTTTTCTTTCGTAATCAGAAGGAAAATTGTCACTCCGTTTTTTTGGTTTTCGAAAATGTTGTATTTTTTTGTAAAAGTTATGACACTTTGAAATTTAAGTTCTTCATCGTGTTAATTTCAAAATGTCATAACTTTACAAAAAATTAAAATTTTCGAAAACCAAAAAAAAACGGGGTGATAAATTTTTCTTCTGATTACAAAAAAAAATAGTTTGCAAAGATTTTACTAATGGTCTAGAAGGAATCTGGAGAGACTACGCATTTTTATAACTTTCTTTCTCAAATTTGTTTTCAATTTTTTTTCTGCAAAACTTCTTCAATCAGTACTGATAGTCTTGGCTTCAAATATTGCTTGGGTTTCATGCTCCAATACTGAGATATGGTACAACCTAAATCCATCAGCCGCCACTGGAAGACCATATTTTACCATTAGTCCATCGGTAAATTATAAAGAAGAAATGTAGACATTTAAATTGAAATAGTCAAAATTGAAAAAGTCGATAAAAAATGATTGTCGAAAATAGGTAAATCGATATAAATCTAACCCTAATTATAGCCACAAACTGTCACTATAACTATAGCATAACTTCAATCTAGGAAGTCTGAAACAAAATATCGAAATTACTATACATTCTTTAAATAAATCTATTAAATAACTTACCTTTGACTACCATCCAACAAAGGGATTGAAATTTTATCAAGTCACGAGACTCAAGAAACCTCTTCAAAACAACATGCTGCTGCCCGCTGCCACAGTTTCGCCAAGCTAAAACTCGTTGCTCACTCGAGATACGTACTTCCCGTCAACCGTTGAATCATGCGTCAAAGGTACGAACGAACTAATCTAATGATTAAGCCTCGCGACGCGCTAGTAGATTCAGGGTCGGGCGCAATACCAATGCCATCGCGCGCTTGTTTACGATGACGATGACACGACACACGTCAGTTGTTATCTGTAGGTCGATGCATAGAGTACTAATAAATAATAAATAATGTTAAGCGTAAAGAGTAGAAAACGACCGTACGCTGATAAAGTGAATAAATTTATCGGTGAATTTCCCGATTTATTCTATGATGAATGTAAAATAATTTGTAAAGTTTGTGATCAAGACTTAATGTGCTGAAATAAATACGGCTGCAAAATTCATGTCAATAGTAATCGGCATAAAAATAAAAAAAATGGAGTGTCTTCTTTGGAACCTCAGTTTATGTTTGATTTACTGTTAATGCTGATTGCCTGTGATGTTCCCCTGCGCATATTGGATAAACCAGCATTTCAGGAGTTCTGGAATAAATACAATCCCCAGGTGAATTTACCAAGTTGTTCATCGTTACGCAGATATGTACCAAGTGTGCGTGAAGACATTGTAAATAGGATTAAATGTACATTAAACAATACAGGGCTGTGGTTATGTGTTGACGAGTTGACAGATTGTAAAAAAAAATCTATTTTAAATGTTATAGTACATGTACTCGACCCTGTTAAACCAACATTTCCACTTTTACTAGCTAGCAAAAGACTAATTGCGTGTACTGGCGAAACAATTACGCGGGTGGTGTTGGAGACTTTCGAAAAATTTGAACTGTCAACAAGTCAAGTGTTGATGTTTGTGACCCACGGTGATGCGACAATGTGTTTGGTTGACCGTTTTCTTCAAAGAGACGATTGTATGTTTTTACATGTTACGTGTAAAGTGCATGCGTTCCATCTTGTAGCAGAAACTATACCCTCAGACAAAATAATTAGGTCAGCGCGAAAGATAGCGCAACTTTTCTGATGATCAAAGGTGCGTCCAAAGTTTGATGGTTTTTTTGTGCTATCGAAGGGTTAAGTAAACGAATCTTATATTTATTTGCCCTACTATACATCTACAAAATTATTGCGGTTTATTTACTTTGGCGAACCATAAACTGTATTTGGTCGAGGCAAGTCAGGTCTGGACCTAATAATTTCGAAATATCCATACTCCAAATCCTATCAGTGTAATTCAAGTGAAGTATTTGCAATACGACTCTGAAATTAAAACTGTACCCTCTATGTTATTCATAAAAAGTGGGCAGTTTTAACAGTATCGCGGATGCCATTTACATAAATTTGTAATAACGAGTTCTGTTCATACAGAGGGCCGTAAATAACTTTTGTTATATTTGTATTACAAATAGGAATATACTGGCATTACTTATTAGCAAATTTGCGTGGTTGAATGGGTCAATATTGTCAATCAGTTTATTTATTTCTTCATTTGCATTGCAAGCAACCAGTTATGCAAATAAATAGACAAAATACAAATTATAAATGCATTCGTTAGGTTATTTTTATGCTACGAAGTTGTGACCTGTTCAATTTGATACATACCAATAATTATCGTTAGTTGAATACGACAGATTAATAAAAGAAGGCGTAAAGACTATAATCTTCCTAAAATATTTTTTGTGTCAGTATTGTTATTTGTAAAATAAACAAAATTGTTAACAAACGGACTCATTATTATAAATATAATTCTAAACCATACCCTGAAAAAATCCAGTGTATTATTTTGTAACTTAGCATTATCTTCTCATTGGCCTATGTACCGTAAAGGCGGGGCTTTAACAAACTGGGCTAGCCCCGAGGCAAGGGCCACCGAGATTTGCCGAAAAATTTGTAAAGAAGTGTATAGGGCAAAGCCACCAGATATCATACCGGCGGTAAGACCGCAGTTGCCGCCGGTCTTAAGACATAACATAATTATTTTTTCCAATAAATTGTCGGTAATATGACGATAGATTACATCAAAATGCTACTTTGCCCACGTTTTGTTTACTGGGCATAAACTTCCTCAGGGCTCAATAGTCAAATTGATATAAATATGACTATTTTTCATAACAGAATAAGTTTAATACAATCACTATAGGTGATTAACAAAAAGTCAGTTCATTGCCATAGATAGGACAGAATTTCGACTATGACCACATGTAAATAGAAATTGCTTTAGTTTGTAACTTATTTCTTCTTTAATGGCACAATTCTATATCAGTACTGAGCTCATTGACTCACTGAGTACCTTATATATCCATCTATGTACAGTCTAGAACTTTCTTGAATATTCTTGATTCTTCTTGAATAATTCTAGATCCTACTTTATAAGAAGACTATCCTGACTATGTAACTTAAGTTTTAGTATTGGTAACACCATCTTTGGGCACATTTCGAAATTATCACAGTCTATTGGCGTACCAGTATCATAAACTGGTGTACAATTACATAAACAAAAAAAATAAATAAATAAAACATCACAGAAATTAGACAAGAAGTGGATACTGCCAAATTATTGAACATATTTGGCTTTTTATATTTGTGGAAGAAAATTGTTAATATTGATGCCGCAAATATAGCGCAATATAATAAGGAAATGAACCAACAAACAAATGAATTACAGTTTTTGGTATTGCCACAAATCACGGCGTTTCTTATATTCGACACTCCACCAAAAATCTATTACTCTACGTTTCTAGCTTGTCATTTGGCGGCGCAGAGACGAACAGACCACTTTACGTTGAAAGGGTGCCGTTTAAACTACTGCGCATCCATACTCAAGTGCCAAGCTAGAATCGTAGACTTAGTAAGTGATTCTTAATGAACAAGGAAGAAATTTCGACTCGACGGTTTCCTATATGAAATAATTGTAAAATTGGTACTTTTTGAGCATATGTTGTATGGCATTGGTTTACAATAATTTTGACTTTATTGTGAAGCTCTGGAAATCTAGAGGGAATAAGCTTTCGATTGGTTTAAAATTTATTGAAAGATGCTGAAAATAAGTTAAAGATTACGATGTAAATAAAAAATGGTGCAATTTTCAGACGAAAACATTTTTGAAAAATATTTGTTGAGCCTCTTTGCAACTCTGGTCAGTATTGCACTCTACAGATTTAAATCCGCAAGATCATTCCGGGTATTTTTTAAAAACTGTATCATCGAGTTCTTATAGCAACATTTTAGAAGAATTATTTTAAAGAATATATTTAGGCCTAAGACGTGCAACTGAAATTAAAAAACGAGTTTTTTTTTCGATAACCTCGTGTTAATAGAGAAAATCAATTTATTTCAAACTTTTGTAACACACTGTATTTTGCCTAGTACTTTTGTTTTTAAACTAATCATTACATAACTGTATCATTATTTGATATTTATGCAGTGTCGATGTATAGAAATCTATCTGCATACCAGTAGAAAGTATAATGTTTGTCGAGGAAGAATCTGTAAAGAAATTTCAGATTTATTTTCAGAGTTATGCACGCGTGCTGGCAAATCCCATGGCGCCGAGGACTTGTTTAATAATCAGTAGTCATTTCATAGCTCGACCACTTTCTCTCAAATAAACTCGACCTCAAGAAGGTGCACTTCATCTTTTCGATGATGGTGAGGTGGATCAATACACCAACGATGGCAAATAGAGAAAACTATTGAATCTACAATACTACACGTATTGAGAAATTTTCTGTAACATTTCATGAAAACTAAATTGATTTAAAAATGTGTTTTTAACGAATAACTAAATTACAAAAACAATAATACAAGGAAGTCCAAAATACACTGATGGTTTTTGGTATGGAATAACTTTTAATCGGTTGAACATAAAAACATTACAACGGCAACATCTTAATCTCTCAAAGTTTTCTTATTTAAAAATTGAATCGCGTAGGTCGCCACCTTCTTCTGCTACACATTTTTGTAGCCGTCGTCGTTCAAAATCATCCATCACTCTGCCCAGTACCTCCAGTGCAATTTTTAAAAATCCCTGCATAAATATGTCGGGCGCTGCTAAGTCAGGCAACCGGAATGACCAAATTATATCCCCGTTTCAAGAAACTAATCCACCGGGAAACATATTACGTAGCATATTAATACTGATTCTCGCCATGTGGCTCGTTGCCCTAACCTGCTGAGACCAGGAATTACCATAAAGTTGTTCATAACTTGACCGGAAAGAAATATAGATGTGACAATATCTATGATATTATTGTTACGGTGTACCCGTTCTCTTTAAAAAAATATGGGCCAATAATTCCTGTGGCTAATATCGCACACCAAACCGTTACTTTCGCTGCGCGAAGTGGTCATTCGTGAGGTTGGCGTGAGTTTTCTTTTGCCCAGCATATAAAATTTTGTTTATTAATGAAGCCATTAAGGTGAAAATGGGTCTCGTCGCTCATAAGCAGATAATCTTTGAAATTAGGTTCATCAGCCATAAGATCAGTAAGCCACTTCTGATACCATGCTAAAATAGTATTGATGGATGGTGCATCACGACGATGAAAGTGATGATGGAACGATTGTTGAGTCGCAGCAACTGAATTTATACGCAAATAATACGTAACACAAACCACACAAGTTGATAAATAAACAAACAACCCCAAATTTCCACCTTTTCCAGTTAGTAGATTCTGAACGAACCAATAATTTTTTCTGACAATTTATTTACAGTTCTTTATCCACAAAACTATCATTTCATGAAAAATACCCTATCCAAGAATTAGTTCCAGCCACAACTACCCAGGGACTGGGACGTGGTTGAAACAGAAAGCGGTTTATACGTGCATTTATCGTTTTTTATCTGCCTATTTAAAAATTATGTATTTTTTAGGGAAAATGTCTAAAGCAAAAAACTATTCTAACTAATATTTATCAGCATTTCTTTCCTTTTCCTGTCTTTCTAATCTATAACAAGGAATGCTGTAACTTATAAAAAAAACGAAAATTAGTTAAAGAAAGTATAAAGACTATAATATTTACTATAAAATAAATTTGTTGATTGAGACTTATTTATATACTGTTCTTAAAATTGTAAAAATGTTGTGATGAATTATGATACCTAAATGACTATGAAATAAATATGTAATAAAATTACCTCACGTGGCGTCAATTTTATTGAAGATATTAACACAGCAATGTTAAAAAGTCTATTCGAATTATGTTTTATAAATGTATCTTTGTCCTATTAAACATTCCAATTATTCTTCGAAGTGGCAGACTAAAGGTGATGATTTCATTTGACATTGATATTTAGATTGGCCTACGTTATATTTCAGTCATCTTAATAAAAAGATACATTTTTGAGGCAGTTATAAATATCATACAAACCCACAGTCTAAGGTGGAGACCATAAACTTGTGACCCTCAAAATGAACTAACTTGATCTGATGTTTTATTTATTCAATACTAAAAAAAAAGAAATGTTTACCGGAAAACATTTCTTCAGAAAGGACAACTTATAATAGACTTAATTGTAATACGAATATATACAAGGGATCTCATTGAAAACTTCGAATGTAATTATTTCAAACTTACCGTTTTTGTCATTGAAATTCGAAAACCGCATTTAAAATATCGGTAAAACCAATTTTGTGCTACGGGACAATATGGGATTGGCCCTCTGTTACTCACTATTCATGATATGTTAGCACTTTGTAATTTCCAAGCATTCAAATGCATCCAGCTGTCTAGTATTTGTTACATTCCTAATTAATTTTATTATGCTACTATCTATTTTATGGTTGTTCTCAAACACATGTTGGGCAAACTAGACTATCTGTTTTATCATATTTGAGATGAGCCATATGTTCCTTGAATCTAGGTTGAATTGATCGTCAAGGTTGTCCAACTTGCCACTGCTTTAGAATTCCAGAGCTTTTCAAAACCCGCAAACTCCATAAATTTCATCTTTATAAAATACAACTACATCAAGAGGTAAATGGAGATGACTTTGGTCGACTTACTCAGCTTTGTGAAATTGTGCACAATATCTGTTTTGCTAACGAGTCTGTATTTTCATTGGCGGATGTAATTAATAAAATTGTAAATGAGTAAAGAAAATCCACATTTGATGCGTGTAAGGCGTAAGGCATACTCAAACACCTTAAAAACTTGAAGTATGGATAGTTATTGTAGGAATCTTCTTTGTAAATAAAAATTTAACTGGTCCTTTATAATTTGAAATGCCAGAGTTGAAAACGATGATACTTAAATGAAAATATGATGATGTTTCAACAAATGGTACTTCTCAACACTACTCTCGACCAATGAGCGAATATTTCAATCGACAATATCTTGAGAAGCGGATTGGAAGGAGAGATGGTAAAGAATGGTCTCCTCAGTAGCCAGATTTAACCTCCGACAAAGAAGCTGACGAAGATGCCGCCGGGCATTATTCATATATTCAGGCATATTCAAATTATACACCACTATGGAAAATTCTCTTCAAGATATGCATGAACGGGAACGGGATCTTTTTTGTATCAAAAGTATAAAAAATTAAGTAACAATTTGTTTCCCAAACTGTATAAAAAATGCCCAAAACCTTTTACAGTATTATCAAATAACAATACGCAATCAGTAATGCTCTATTCTCAACCAGTATAGTTACCTATTGTCTTTTGATAACTGATATTCATCTTTAATAAAATGCTTAAATTCTAAAATAGGTGACCTTCATAACTTAATACTGACTTAATTGTGTTGAGAAATACAACAAAGGTAATTATTATTAAACCTAAAATTACTTTTGGCACTTACCAATTAAATGAAAATTATTGCATAAGCTGAATGTGCAGCGCAGTTCAGTCGTGCACGATGTAATATCGGATTTGTGTTACTTTTTATCCTGTAGTAGGTAATTCGTTGTAATAAACAGTATCTGTGATAACATTTTTATTATTGGCTTTATTACCATTTGTGTTACAAAATATACTTTATAGCCTACGGGTCACAGACTATTATTTCATTTTATTTTTTATTTTAATCTATAATTAGTGAAAGTGCATTGCAGTGGGATCGCGGTTTGTCTTTTAATACCAAATTCCAAATCCGGAATCAGTGGCAGGGGCAAGTCCTTTTTCTATTACATGTTTATTATCAAAACCACTAAAAAAAAAATGAGTAGTAAAAGTAAAATCCCATTGAAAAAGATGCTCAGATAGATCAAAATTGCGTGGAGTTTGAATCAGAAATGCCACTACATATACAGGTCAGCAGGCAATTAAATTGACAATAGGCAAAAACAGTCTATCCTAAATGTTGTATGAGCAATAATTTGTAAGAAAACGTACCGACCAACAAGACACACAACTTTTCTTTCCCGCCCACTCCACAATTTATCAATCGGTGAAAGTGAAGTTTCATATGAAGAAGGATATCTTTGGAAAATCAAAAATTCGTAAGGAATCGAAAACGACCATATAAATATCAATTTACTAGATGGTTCAGACCTAGATTAAGATTATGAAGAATTTTCCGTTAGACATGTGACTACTGAAGAAGAAGTTGGTGATTCCCAAGCAGACATTGTGTAAGCAGAGTTTAACGGTGAAGATGAGATACTATTGTCGTCATTATTTCTTTGCAAAAAAAATTAAAAAAAAAGAGTCGGGTTGGCGCAATATTGCCAGTGTGTAGGGTCCAAGCACATTGCCTCATTTTTTTTTAGACTGAAGATGTGAATATTCATGCAGAATATTTTATTGGATGATATTATGGACAAAATTGTGTTTCAAAGTAACATATATGTGGATCAGAACAATCTGATGAACTTTAGTCTCACAAAAAATGAGTTCATTCTATTCTTGAGGGTGAACTGGGTAATGTCCTACACAAATATCCTAGGGTATGTCTATATTGGTCAAATGATGATGGTTTGAAAACGAACTTCGCTAATTCAATGTTTGTAAATCATCAATTTTGAGATTCTCATATTTCGTAAACAATGACAATGACAATTTAGAAAAACCAATAATGCAGATAAATTGAAGAAAATAATTTTTTATCTGCTGTAAAGCCTGAAGAATTCCAGTCAGGTGATGAGCAAATTATACCACTAAAAGGAAAACTTGGTATAAAACAGTATTTTCATAAAAACCAAAAAAAAAGGGGTGAAAGTTTGGGTCAGAGCTAGAGTGAGTGTATAAATGTATTCAGGTAGCCGGTTTAAATTTAAGTAGAGAATAAAATAAAATAATATCAAAATTATTACTTTACATTTTGTGGGCATATTTGAATTGGTTTATACGTACAAACTTTTAGATCAAAATTGTAAATGTAAATGTTGTGGATATTGAATCTAGAAGGACAATAAATAAATTGAAAAAAAAAAAGATATGACCTATACCATCCAATATATTATTTTTTTTTAACTAGTTATTGCATGTGTAATTGAAAAATATTTTAATAATACAAATAAATTAGGTGTCCTCTTCTTGGTAAAAGTTTAAAATATAGAGTGGAATGAAAAAGTTACATTGGGGTTTACTAGTATTTAGTTACTTTGCATCCTTTAAATGAGCTGTCCAGACGAAGCTAAAAGCAGAAACACGTATCGGCAGATGTTTTAAAGTTTTTAAAGTGAGTACCTTTTGTTTTATTTATTTTTTGTTTTACTGAACAGAATAGTTGGAATTAGAAATAACATTATTGAGTCAGTCACACTGAACGTAATGTGCATATTATCTTTTTTTGTAATCCAAGTTTCAGCTTTTTGACAAATAGCCGGGAAAATAATTGTTTAAAAAGATATATGATTTACTCATCTATGATAAGTTTTGTAAAAATAGAAAATAATAATTAGCAAAAAAAATTTTCAGCGTTATTATTTTTTCATTCCACTCTATATTTTAATATATTGCAAAGATAGGCTATAACAAATATTCAAATAAAATATATAAAAATGTCATCCTAAAGAACGTTGGTTCAATTTAATCATCATACTGGAAGCGCTTCCTTAAGGATTTTTGTACAAGAGTTGTGTTCTGCTAGAAGGACGAAAGTTTGGTATGCTTCAAATGCGGCTTGTCCTTCCGATAGGAAGAGGGTCTACCGGAAAGGTTTCACGCGTTATTATCTTGAGCATTTTTCTAAACTTTGTTTTTGAACACGTCATCATCTTGCACAATCGCCATTTCTGAACGAGAAGTGCTACCAGTCATCGGTTTTTTGAAAAATAATCGTTCTTTTTAAATACGTAATCGCTTGTCATGTTGGTAGGACGCAAACTATTCATAAAACGTTGAAAACTTGGTAAAACAAAGAGCACGGTCCATACTGTTGGAAGGGCATTGTACAATATGTCATTAAAGTTAACATTAATCCATTATGTACTTGTAAATCATAACTAACATACAATAATTTTACTTATCTTTATAAAGTAAATTAAGGTGGACACTATACACAGTTGTTGTTGAAGTTCTTAACAGGTAGGTAGTTTGAGAATTCCTAATACATTTGTGCATTACGTGTGACTTACATATACGCGTGCATCCAAAGGTATTTCCATTAGCTTAGGTTAGGTTGTTATGTGTGGGTCCTTGTGGACCCTCCACTGCGGCCATTAGTAGGCCTATTGTGGCTCACTCCCAATTATATTTCACCCAATAAGCTTAGTCTTTTAATGAAACTGATAACTTTATTGGGTGAGAACGTGTCCAGATCCTCTGGCAGCAGTTGCCCTTTGCCAAATATTGAGAATCAGGTGCATAGGACGTGGTCTGCCATCTCATCATCCTCCAAGCACAGACGGCACTCAGCGTTTTCCGCTAGGCCGAGTTTATGCAGATGATAGTTTAGTCGGCAGTGCCCGATATATAGGCCTGTTAGAGTTTTCAGGTTTATCCTGTTTAACTCTAAAAGTTTCTTAGTTTTTGATTTCAAGGGGTATTTTATAAACGCCTTAGAATGAACTAATCCTGGTAATTCTTGCCAATACTGGAGAATTTTTCTCTCAGACCAGGTTGAGATGGCCATCTTAGCAGTACTTGAAGATATACCAAGTATTGGTTCTGGTCCGATGATTCGTGATCCTACTACTTCTCTAGCCAAGGAATCGGCTATTTCGTTACCTTTCATACCAGAGAGGCCGGGTATCCAGACCAGAGTCACTTTGTTGTTTTTTCTCAAGTGATTTAGAGCCTTCTGACAGTTTTGGAGTTACAGTGGTAGAAGCCAAGAGCTTTTATAGTTGCTTGGCTATCTGAAAAAATTTTAATTGATCTGCGTGTAAGATGCATATATTCCAGCCTTCGTACACGCAGTTCAATGGCCTGAACCTCGGCCTGAAAAATAGTTGCATTAGTACCTAGGTTTGAGGATATCCTCACCCTTGGCCTATAGCTATGTACTCCGGCTCCTGTTCCCTCAGGAGCCTTGGAGCCGTCCGTTAACCAACAACTCTCTGTCCTCAGTAGGTCGGTCTTATTCCGATCCCACTCATTTCTTTCTGGAAAAAGGATGTTGAAGGTCAGCTCATAGTTGGTCATGGTAGGCACAGTATCCGAGGCCATTGCCAGAATGCTGTGACTCTCTATGTCATCCAGCAACCTGTTCCGCTCCATGATACTAGCCTGCGGCATATTAATGGCCGCTTGTTGCAGTCTATATGTTGTCCACCTGGTCTCTCTCTCCAAGTATATATGAAGAGGGGGTCAGTCCAGGAAGATTTCCATTACAGCTGAAGATGTGGTGCTAATTGTCCCCATTACGGTCAAGCATGCTAATCTCTGTAAACCAGAGAGATTGGCTTTGGCTGTCCGTTGTGATCCTTTCGGTCACCAAACGATGGATTTGTATGTTATCATTGGTCTGATGACCATGACATAGATCCAGTAAATTTGTTGGGGACCATTAACTGAACAATGTTTGATTAAATCTCTTTAAATAATTACAATCACTTAAAATAATTATTTGAAGTATTTCCAGACTGATTTTAAAGCATTTGCAATTATTTAACAATTAAGAAGCAAAAATCGAAGTGCTTAAATTTTCAGATACATAAAATGCCTCAATGCCTTAATAAGCAATCAGTATTTATATTGCTTCTAATACTTTTGGAAGTACTTTATTTGAAGGCATTACCCAGCTCTGATCGTGTCTTTCCAAAAAAATCTTTACTTATACTTTCAACTTGAAGATTCATACTGAAGTTCTTAAATTTTGTAATTTTCATGTTTACTTTTGTTAGTATATTACTTTCTCAGACAATTACCTTCCTTTTTCCCTTATTCCCTATTGTCTCATTTATTTTACGTTGATGAATCGCCCCAATGGTGTTACTTATCCTCCTGAAGTATTTACTAGCACCCATCAGACCATAGACAACAGCAGTATTTCTATTCATTAAGATTAGTAAAGCGTTATTTGCTTCTTTACTTTTACTAATTTCTCCTTTAACAGCTTTTTAATTTTTATACGTATATATTTGGTTTCTTGATTTTTAAAATCAATTATTATTCAGTGAAAATTTTTTCACTGAGTAATTTTTTGAAGTTGATTATTATAAGTACGTGCAATACCATAAGGAATGTAAATTTAACTTTTATATCGAACACAGCATGCGGTTCTTATCGCTTTCAATTGCCTACTGAAATACACTTTAGCGTATATGATGGATCCAGATGTAGCGATCTTATCATACAATGCTCTAAATACGACTGACCAACGAGGTTGGGAATTTTAGGAATGCTGCTTCGCGACTTTTTTATTGTCGTGCGTTTCAGACGATATTTAAATTTACGAGAAATTTCGATACATCTTAGATGTAATAAGTTTTATAAATTAATTACGTTATTGAGGATAAAATTGCGTTTTTTATTTAAACCACTATAAATAGTTGTCCATATATCTTATTATTAATATCTAGTACTATAGGAATTTTAATGACAAGAGTGAAACCTCATGTACCTTTTTAAACAAGATTATAAAGTGGATCCGGCTTTTTAGCATTCATTTTCCGGTGCAGCAATATTTGTGTCAGTTTTTATACACTAAAATAATTACTCCCATAACATATCGAACAACAACAGATACAGGTTCTCCGATAAAGGTGCTCTGTAAGTAAAAAAGGAAATTGGATTCTATGAACCAAAATAAATGTACCATCAAAGAAAATCAAATCGATGGTATACACATGTTGTAAGTGCAAAATGTTATAGTTTTAGCTGGACACAGATTAAAGTTTACTTACTTTCATTAATTAAACAGAAACCATCATGACAACAGAAATTGCTTTGGTCGGTTGAGACATGTTTTAGTTATCAGACCAATATTTTAATAACAATTATTACAATTAAAAAAAAACTTTCTCCATCAATTACAGTACTTACCATATTTGACATTATCAAAGTTTGTATTATACATGTAACATAGTGTATTATATACTCATGCACACTAAATGCTAAACCTGTAAAAAACGGTATTAAGACTTCCATAACCAATTTTATAGTAAATACTTTTTGAGGGACAAATTCCAGAATGGGTAAGGAATATTATTAACATTGGTTACAGATAAATGAAAAATTCAACCAAAAACAACTTCAAAAACTAGTAATTTTTCGAATCATCATTGTTGAATGCTTCCCTTTTTTGTTTCTGAAATTTCCTGAAAAAAAGGAATAATTTTATTTTTTAACAAATAAACCAAACTTGTTTCTCTTTTTAGGAAACTGGAGGCCATGAGACACATTTCTGGGACAAATTTCCAAACGTTTCATCGGGAAGTGTAGATTGTATTGAATTGTAAAAGATTTTCCCTCTGAAAATGCAGCCATTTTATGTTTAACCAATTAAATTTGTCCTTATTTGTATTTGTATACAATATCTGTAACAAGTTCTTGAAGTTTTTTCGCAGAAGCTTCTATTCCTCTGGGATTTACATACTTTTCCCACTTTTAAGGTTTATAATAACCGATATCTTTCAACGACTATTATCTGCCTTTCTTTGGAAACCGTAATCCAAGGTGAAAATTTCAGTAAAGAAACGTTTTGCATTAATGAGTAATTTTTATTTTTCAAAATCGATGCATTAATTTCCGGAAAAACTTAAATATCTCTCAAATTAATAATAAAAAGTAGGCCTACCCTCATACCACTGAGAAAGAAATTTTTATGAATAATCTAAATTTAGAATAAAAAATATATCATTCCATTTGAAATAAGAAAATGGAGGTAGGCTCCGTAAAAATTGAGCACCCTGTATAGTTGAAAATTGTTCAGCGAGAGAAAGTACTTATTGTAATTTTTAAATGTCAAACTTTATTATAGCAAAATGCTTGCACATTATGGCTTTACCTATCACATATACAATCCAACTCGGATTACAAAAAAATTCTTCATCATGTTTAGACCACATTTTTATCAGAAAAAAATTAAACGTAGGAACTAAATTCAATGCTGTCACAATAAACTCTGATATAACAGACCATTTCCCAATAATACTAAATATCACACAAGAAAACAGAATAACAAATAATAATATCGTAAATACAACAACAAGATATGACTATGACAAAATAACACAACTTCTGGGGGATGAAAACTGGCAAAATATATTAAACATTCATGACCCTAATATAGCAATGAATGTATTTGTGAAAGAACTCACAGAAACTACAGAGTCATCAAAAATAACAATAAGTATGAAATACAAGAAACATAAAAAAAACAAACCGTGGATTATTAATGCAATCATAACATCCATAAAACATCTAGATAAAATGAAACGCAGATAAGGAAGTAGAATATAAGACATACCAAAACAATTTAAACAGAATTATAAATTTCACAAAAAAATGATTACTATCAAAATAAAATTAATGCCACGTGTGGAAATCCTAAAAATATATATGAGATAATTCTAGAGGCTACAAATGAGCATTCCAAGAAAAACAACAACATTCACATATTAGGCAATGATGAAAAACAATTTGACACAGACCGTGAAATGGCTAACTATTGTGATCAACACTAGACTAATGTTGGCATAGATATGCTAAAAAAACATTCCACATCTACAAGATCCATTCATCCTACCTGCAGCATGTAGCTCATCGATGTATCTGAGACCGATAAATGAAAACGAACTGATTAAATATGTCGTCAAAAATTATAAAAATCATACATCCATATATCAGTACACCCCTTAAACATATTATAAATAACTCTTTTAAAACTGGAATAGTACCCGAGCATTTTAAAATATCAGTTATCACACCAATCCACAAGGCAGGAAATCACAAGAATATCTCTAACTTTAGACCCAGTCTTATTAATCACCTCACAAAGATTTTTGAAAAATGTCGAAAAGAACGACTAACTGACTTCCTAGATAAGAATTATATCCTATCCCCAAACCAGTATGGTTTTGCAAAAGGCCTAAGCAGCGAAGACGCATTGTATACAGTAACTAAGGAAATTACAGATTCCCTAAACAATAACAACAAATGCATTGCAGTATTCCTGGACTTGGCAGAGGCCTTTGATACTGTGCCACATAACATAGTTCTTATAGTTCTTCAACAGTGCGGTATAGAGGCGTAGGGTTGGATATTTTTAAAAACTACCTGGGACTAAGAACGCAATATGTAAAAATTAGAAATACCCTCAGCGAACCCCAAATTATTAAAATCGGAATCCCGCAAGGAACAGTCCTGGGTCCCATATTATTCAATCTGTATATTAGCTCATTAACCAAACCTCAAATTGATGGTAAAATTATATCATATGCAGATGACACTCTCCCACTATTCTCTAATAATACTTGGAATTTAGCAAAAGACCTGGTTAAAAAAGGAATATAAAAAGTTGTAGACGGTTTCACACTATGAAGTTATCCTTAAACATTAAAGAAACAAAATACGTTGTCTTCTCCATAACTGACGTAAATCGACGAAACTTTAACACTATCACAATAAATTATCTATATGAAAATATCGAGGAAGCAATGAACATAAAGTATCTAGGAGTGATAATTGACAAACACCTAAAATGGGATATTCATGTAGCACAATTAATTAAGAGAGACAGAAGCCTTCTACATAAATTCTACATACTTTAGAGAAATATTAAACCAAAAGTTATTAGTAACAATATACAAACGTTTAGTAGAGTCACTATTACGCTATGGTATAGTGGTTTGGCTTGGTCTGTACAGTAACTCATTATCTCCACTAAATCTCATACAAAACTATATTCTAAAAATAATTTATGAAAAAAAAAAGAAGATATTTAACTGAACTTTTATACTCTGGCGAAATTCGTAATGTTAGAACTTTATACTTTCTATCGGCCTGCACCTTTATTCACAAAAATGTAAAACTAAAAATATACTGTACACACCAATATGAAACCAGGAATAAAGATAACAAACATATTATAATACCCCACAGTAACCGGAACAAGAACCAAAGATTCCTAAATTATTTGGGTTCCAAATTTTACAACCTAATTCCTCTGGAAATAAAACAGTCAAAAAATCTGGTAACTTTTATACACCGAAGTAACCAATTTATTGCTCAAAACTACTCTACCTTTATTAACACTATATAAAGATCTCCAATCGCCACACACAGTATGATGATTGAACATATTAAATTCTTAATAATCCGTTTTTTATAGTTTTGATTTTCAGTTATTATGTATATTTTTTTTATTTCAGTTAATAAGTAGATATTTTTTTTCTTATCTTTTTTTTCTTCATAGCTTATATAAGTATACCTAGTTATTGTACAATATAATTACTTAAGTGATAGAGAGCTCCAAAACGGCACATACAGATGATTCACATCTAGGTGCCACAAACATGCCATAATAATAAATTATGAAATTGAAATGTAAATAATTGTTGGTAAATAAATTTGAATTTGAATTTGAATTCAAATTCGAATTCGAATTCGAATTCGAATTCGAATTCGAATTCGAATTCGCATTCGCATTCGAATTCGAATTCGAATTCGAATTCGCATTTGAATTTGAATTTGAATTTGAATTTGAATTTGAAGTTGAATTTGAATTTGAATTTGAATTTGAATTTGAATTTGAATTTGAATTTGAATTTGAATTTGAATTCGAATTCGAATTCTAATTTGAATTTGAATTCGAATTCTAATTCGAATTTAAATTTGAATTTGAATTATTAATGAAGCCACAGGCAGATTTCACACTAAATCGCCACCCGGTATAATATTAACAGTCTCTGACGTTTATATTTTTTCTTTCAAGGACAGCAAAGTTGCGAAATTCATCATCTTAGTTCCCTTCTCCTCAGACTTTTCTACTAATTCTTTTTTATTAATTCTTCCTCATTTTTTTATTTAGAGTCTCTCTGAAACACAATATGAATAGAAATTCAAGAAACCCCTATTTCAATATATATCTACTCTCATTTGTCCTGAACTCCTTAGGAGACTGCTTCACGAACATATTATTTATAAAAATATTTAAATTACATAATTCAAAATATGTATTTTCACATTTTAAATTAAAAGACAATATCTAGATTAATTATTTTAACTTTGATAATCATAATGACATTCACGCATGCCATTTAACCTATCCTAAATAAACCCGTTCTTTTCTTACATTTAAAAAAAAATCTGACATTATTGCTTTGTATTTATGCATTTCTAGAAAAAAATATATAATTATTGGGTATTATATAAATATTCTTTCAAACCTAACATGATAACAATAATAAATATCTAGAGTTTTTTATATATTATGCTGTTATCCTTAACTGAATGTGCTAGTATGAATATGACAAATATTCAAATTTTAAGTTTCGCCAACCAAGTTGGCATCATCTGGAGATGATTAAAAGTACTATGTAATTTAAATATTTTTATAAATATCTTCGTGAACTAGCCCCATGAGGAGTTCAGGAAGGATGAAAGTAGATATACATCGAACTAGGGATTTTCGTTTTTGTATTGTAACTGGAGGAAATCATTCCTTCAGTGTAAAAATTTTTCTTTTGGTGAGTCAATATTATTTTATCTCAATATTTTTTTGCTTCTAACACTAAAAAGACTATTATTTAATTCAATGCAATTCTTGCTCCTAGATTAAGTAGTTCTTTTAATAGTTTCTGTAGTAAAATGTATTGTGTTTAATTTATCATATACCTAAAACTTGTATACTAGCGCATTCAGATAAGAATGACAGTATAAAATATACAAACTATAAGTATTGTTTTCATGTTAAGTTTGAAACAATACTTTTGTAATACCCAATAATTATTTTATTATTTTTCGTCTAGAAATGCATAAATACGAAGTAATAATATGTCAGATTTTTTACAACAGAATATATGAAATACATAAATAAAAAATTCGTCCTTAGTGAGTTCACATGTCATATATTTACTAAGTATTTTTAGCCTAATTTCTACATGTTAATCTCCAATAAAATCTCTCATAACACTACATGTAATTTCTCTTTTCTTTGGTCTTAATAAAAACTTGCATAACAACTAAGTGAGTAATTTTTCTGTTTCGCTATCCAAATAAACAGTATTAATTATTTTGTTATTGTTTGTATTTTCATTTTATTATATGTAAATAAATCATTAACCTTGTAACAAGTTCATTGAATATTCCTAAACCGGAACCGACCTCATAAATAATTAATAGAGTGAAAATATTTTAGAGAAATTATATAATCATATGAATTACATAGGTAATAGCTGATGAGTGATGAATTATTCTACAAATGATTACAGGTAACACTGCAAACTTCAATAAAAAATGATGCTAGTGTGATATTGAAATAATATAACGCTCATATTTTAATAATGGCTAATAACGTTCATCTTCAAATGATGAAATGCACGAAGAAATTAATTTAATTACTTCCACACCCCTCAAAGTGAGGAAGTTGTGTATTCGTGAAAAAAATTTAGAAAATTTTTATTGCATTTCTGGACGAATCTCGACGAATTATGACGATACATAAAATTTCAAACAGAAAAAATTTCTGTCTGTGTGTCTGTCTCTGTGTTCGTGATAGCAGCTACAGTTTTTGAGATAAAGCTTTCAAATTTCACATTCTAGAGGTCAAGGAAGAGATTGAGTTCTTGAGAAGCAAAATCGGTCTAGAAAAATATTAGTGACATTCCACCAATGTGACTTTTTTGAAACGACAAAATGTCACTTTTTTTGAAACGTCAAAAAACGTGACTTTTTTTGAAACGTCAAAGTGACTTTTTTGAAACGTCAAAAATTACTTTTATTTTAAACGTCGAGTTTACTACGGTGAGGAAGTTCTGATCCCCAAGTAATTGGCAGCGGTTTTTTTATATTCATTATGCATGTATAAAATAAGTAATTTCTAGACTTCAAGCCTCATATTACGTTAGATGTTAATTTCGGGAACTATTTGGCATCATGGAATGATGCCATCTTCTTCTAATAATTCGTATCGATTCTACATTACTAACTTGATAGGCAAAATACGCGAGTTGAGCGTAGTACACCGTGATTTTGAGATTTTGGAAATACTCATACACCTAAAGTTGTAACTTTCTCACAAGTAAATAAGAAATATGTAACTGTCAGACTATCTTTTTTGCGGGGTAACGAGGGATAAACCTATCGACAAAAATCTGTACATCAAACTTCTACTACCGAAGTATTTCAACGAAATTCCAGTATTTTGGCTCGGAGTTCCAGAGAATTCTAAAGAAATTCACGGAATGCCAAGGAATTCCAGAGAATTCTAGGGAATTCCAAGGAATTCCAAAGGTATATGTATTATTCCTAGATGAAAACAAACGGTTTATTCTATCATTTATTGTAACAAAAACAGTTTATAAGAACATTTGTAGAAGGCATTATACAGGGTGTACATTATCCTGATACTAGCAAAAAATATTTATTTTTCAAAATGACTAAAAATAATTAAAAAAAATAATGTTGAATACTACCGTATATATAAACTACGATATAGGATTTGTTATTGCTTCCGTCTGAATCCCTTGACTAATTTGTAACTGGTACGAGGCGTTGTCATACGATTTACGTCCCACTATGTCGGTATTTACTACACCACGTAAGTGGTGCATGCTCTAAGTAAAATCATATTATTGTTGGAAAACGTAGTGTTGATGGCAACACTAATTCACATGTTTTTTATCCATTGAAATTCGATATTCCCCCTCTGTTGATTGGTGAAGTTTAGAACTTCCCAACTTCACAAGCAATATTTGCAGCATAACCTGTGATGTGCTTGTGACTAAAATTTAATAATGGACGAACAACAATAAAACACTACAATAAAGTTGTGGGGGAATGTTACCAGCAACACTACGTAGTTCTCTGAAGTCAACTTTAATTGTCTTTAGCCGTTACAAATGGCGAAATTTTCGAACATTGATTTGAGAAACATTGAAATTATTAATTTATTATTAAAAGTGACGACCTTGTGTGTGATGAAGTGAAGTGAAGAGTTTAATTTATTTTTCATAATTTCATGCAGACATGGCAACACTGGAAGTCCAGTAAATAGGAGAGAACAAAGTAGGTTCAAATCTATTTTAATTTTATTTCATATTTTAATTTCAAGTGTGGGGTTTGTTTCAAATTTTTATAAAGACCTACAGATTTGAGTATATGCATGTACTTCAAAAATACCCTATATAAACTAAAATAATAGATTTTATAAATAAATAGGATAAAATAAAACAGTATTTTTAATACATATTATCATGGTAGGATGAAAATAGTTACTATTCATTACAAGAAAAGACGAGAGAAAGGAGTTTATAAGCACACTTATCAAAAACTTAAAAAAACAGATGCCAAAAATAAAACAACGAAATAAAATCAGTCCTTCTTATAAATAAAACTGGATCCAAATTGCTTCAATTGAAATGGTCTCATATCGGCCAACTTGTATGGAGATGTCGTCTGGTAAAATTCAAATGTCATAAAATATCTACTAAAGAAAATGTGCCCTCTAGTAGTGAATACGTTCCTTCAAGTGATGAAAGAAACAGCGATGAATTTGAAATTATTGAAGACTATTTTCAAGGTAATCATTTATTGTGTCTGGTAACACTTGATTTCTAGGTTTTTTTAAAAATGTACTTGTCATGGAAGAAAACGTATTAGTTTTAGTTGGCTGAAGTGATATAATTTTTTAGAAAAATGACATCGTCAAAAAAATTTGTTTGGAGCGAAAAAAAAAGTTTCTAGAAAACAGCTACGAAATCTGAACCAATGGAACAAAAATCAGCAATTGCAAAAGACAGAGGACAATAATACCTTTCCCAAAATGGAAAACTTATGTTGAAGAAGAAGATAGAAAAGGGACTGTTGTGCAAGGAAAAATGCAGATTGAAGTGAAGTGAAAAGTTTAATTTGGAAGCCAGAAAAGCTAAAATATTTTAAAAATAAAAATAAGTTACGTTTCCTCTTCTTGGTAAAAGTTTAAAATATAGAGTGGAATGAAAAAAATAACGCTGAAAAATTTTTTTGCTAATTATTATTTACTACTTTTACAAAAAAAAAGATATATGTTGTACTTATCTATGATAAGTTTTGTAAAAGTAGTAATTAATAATTAGCAACCAAACTTTTCAGCGTTATTTTTTCATTCCACTCTAAAATATTTACTATTTGAACATTGACTTTAATAATTCTCTATTATTTAACAGTTAATGTAAGAATATTCATTCACAAAGTGTTTCTTGTACCTCATCTCAATATAGCTTTAAGGTATAAAATATACATTAAATAATGCGAGGACAAATGCGACAACTTTATGGTCAAATTTCCCCGGCGCATCCACGAAAATGACATGACACCACCGGTTGGCACTCTTAATATAGGAGTGCTTGGCTGGAGAGAATATTTTACTGTGTATGTACCGAACATAAATCAACAACAAAGAAGGTTACAAAAATATAAATTTATTTAAGTAAAAAGAAGAATATCACTTTCATACTTTAAAAACATTATGATTATAGGACAAAGAAACCTTACTGTTCATGGCAGGCAAGATGATTCAAGTAGGAGGCCTGGCAATGGACTTCCAAGAGTGGAAAATATTTACATTACTAGGCAACATCACGATCTAATAAGATCTGGAAACCCAGAAAACAACTCTGTGTGCTGATACGAAATAGCTATCTGTATAACAAGGGAGAAAAATGTAACATTTTATCACGCGGATGATGTTTATGTAATCATCCAAGAGATGAAATGACACTTTCCTCACATGTTATACATATGATTTTTTCGATGACCTCTAATATAAAAAACGAATGAAAGAGAAAAAACATGTCTTAACTAGTCCTGAAATGAGTTGGAACCTTTGATGTGAAGATAACACTGACGTAGTTTTCCATGAAACACCAAAACACCATATACTGCATTCGACGCGAAAATACATTTTTGGATCCTGTCGAGGTCTACTTGATTCTTCAAAAATAAAAATAAATCACAAATTACTTTCTAAGAAAATAGGCCTGCATCCCCAAACATCATATTTCGACTCGAAAATATTTGTCATTCACACTTATATTGCAGTCAATCCAGAGACACATTTAATACTTCAAAAAAACAGCTGAATACATTTCAAGGCAAAAATGATAATGATTAATTTAATAAATATGTCTAAAAATTCAGTTCATTACTGAAATTCAAAAAACTTTTACATACTTTGAAAAAAACATTTGTATCAACATATTATTATCACACATGATACAGAGAATAGCTTTGTTTTTTCATTTCCAACTGCGTTTGAGGTATACCAACGATGGTAACTGGAAATAATCACACAAACAAATATGCAAATTGTAAGAAAAAAATCTTCAATAATAATTATTGTAAAAAAAGTTACAAAGAGTCATTTTTTCTGACACTGAAAATCACCATAATTTTCACTAGAAAATGTATACACCTAAGTTTTCTGAAATATTCAGTAGACATCTTTTTTTTTTAGATTTTATATCACAATAAGAGCTCTCAAATGTAATAGTGGATTTTTGGAATGTATATTAAAAGCTGATTTTGGAAAAGAATAGTTTTTGCGAGAAATACAAATAGGTACCACAAACATATAAATATAAATATTCACTTTAATGAAAAACATAAACTTCTATAAGAACAAATACCTACAACAAATCATAAAATAATACATCCTTAAATATGTCTTATGATAGCAAAACACCAGCAGCAAATTGTTTTTTTTTTTTAATACGGACTTACTGCAATAAGATATGTTATTTGTAGTAGCTGGAGAACCGATGGTAATAATAAAACTGTTTTAGGAAAATGATTTTAATTAATCTCAATACTTTCGATATGTTGTAAATATTAGATTTGCAATAATGGTTACAATTTTTTTAATAATATTAATTAGGATCGTTTTAGCAAGACACTTTAATAGGTCGAATTTTCTCAGTGTATCATATTTGAGATGGGCCATATGCTCTTTGAATCTAGTTTGATTTGATCGTCTAGTCTGTCCAACATACGTTTGATTACAGTCCACACAGATAATTTCGTAAATCCCCGACTTTTCGCTTGTTTATTTTCTCTATTAGATTAACCAAAAGTTGTTGTAGTTTATTTCCCGATGATTGAACCACTGTCATACCTATATCTTTAAAAATGTTACCAATACTACGGGTGAATCGAGGGTCGAATGGAATCGATACAAATTTCGGATTTTCTCTTTCATTTTGAAAGGTCGAGATACTTTGAAATTCCACGACCTAAAAAAGTAAGATGTGCTTTTTATTATATTACCATGATTAATTATCACAAAGTAAAGATTTACACACATCAGTTTTTGGAAAATGGAAAATGCCTAGAGTCGCAACACAAATAATTTTTAATAAATAACCAAATAAAATTTCATTATCTATTTATTCTACAGCTCTTCTTAAATACAAATCAACTTACTTAATTTAAAACGAATAATTCATCCGAGCCATTATTTTAGTTTTCATGTACGAAACCTCTTACATATCTGCTTTGGAAATATATAATATATATAATTGTTTCGTGTTTCAACTTGCATTCTCTACTTAGAACAACAAGAGCAAAGTCAACAAATCGCTGTTAAGTGTAATTAAGTGTGGATATTAGAAAAATGTAAAAAATTTCCATCTGATTTGATAAGATCCAGCCAACATTTAACACCGTTAATTAATGTTATGGTAATTATTTATTTAATTAACTAAAAGTCGCAGTTGTCAAGACGAAATTTTTAATCCCCAGGTAATTTATTACAGTACCAGGAAAGTAGTACATAGTTGATGTTTTATTAATTTTTATCAGCTAATTAATCCTTAGAGTTTATAATTAATTACAAGGTAGAATTACCTACATGGTGAGATTCAAAATTACCTACTGAGGGAAGATTGCAATTTCTGGTTATTTCGCTCAATAAAATCTAGGTGATTAGTAGGTATTTGTTTAACAAATGTAATTTTAAATTTAACGGTAATATTCAAATATGACAGTAAATTAAGAAACACTGGAAGGCACTATGCAATTTTTTTTAATATAATAATAATAATAATAATAATAATATTTATTTATAATAATAATGGTTACAATCATTACATTCATTATAATTTTTATGTATTATAGATAAATATAGGTTTACATCTATGTTAATTCGCTTGTGTATTACCGAATATCCTAGAATCACTAAGTGCAGGACTTGTCAGCAATCCTGGGATACATATATCCACACTCATTCTTATGTACACATATACACACACATACATACATACATACATACATACATACATACATACATACATACATACATACATACATACATACATACATACATACATACATACATACATACATATACACATACATATATACACACATATATACATACACATATATACATACATACATGTGCACACATATGCACACACACGAACATATACACATACATGAACATATACACATACATACACACATATAACAGTATGTTAATAACATTAAAACAAGAACAGTATACAATTAATTAATTTAGGATAGAAAGTGAAAGTAAAGAAATTACAATACACAGTGATGAATATTTTTAGGACCGGTTTTTGCTAATTTTCCTATACTGCTTCTATGGTGGTGTCAATGAGCCATTGCGATAACGTTTTATTAAAACTTATTAACAGTTTTTTATTTTTCAGTTCTTGAGGTAAATAGTTGAAAACTTTTTGCCCTACGTAATGAAAATGTCGCTGCCCTATTGTGAGATGTACTTTAGGTAATATTAGATTATCGTTTTGCCTAAAACGGGTATTATATGTATAGAAGGTATTACATGTTGTTAATCCGTTTTTGATTAGGTATATTACTGCTGTCTTATAGTATAATTTCCTGACACTTAATATACGGTATTCTGTAAAGATTTGGTCCGAAGGGTGACGTATGTCTAGTTCATATATTATCTTTAATATTCTCCTTTGGGCCACTTCAAGGGGTTTCATTGTAGTTGCATACGCACTGCCCCAACCAATCAGTCCATATACTAATAACGACTGTATTAGAGCATGGTATACAGCTATTAAATTTTTCTTATCTACAATTTGAGTCATTTTTTTAAATAAATACATTAACGATCTTAATTTTTTGGTTAAACCTTGTATATGTAAGTCCCATCTTAAATTGCAATCAATTATAATTCCTAAGTATTTTACGTGGTACTTTCTATTGTCCATAAGGTCTTCTTTCTGAAAGGTAAGTAAATGTCTATTTTTTTATTTTTGGGTAACCCACTTCTATAATTCGCTAACGGTAAGTATTTCGTTTTCTCCAGATTTATAGTTAATAAGTTATTGTCAAACCATTTAACGATTTTTTGTAGGTCCAATGATATTTTATTTTCCACTGCCTCTCACGAATCATCCTCTACAAACAACACGGTATCATCTGCAAATGATATGATTGTACCTGAGCAATTTAAATTAAGTAGTTCATTTAAATATATGATGAAGAGAATTGGTCCTAAGACAGTTCCTTGGGGAATGCCAAAAGTTATTTCTCTTTGGTTGCTAGTGACACCATTTATCTCTACCATTTGTTGTCGATTCTCTAAATAGCTTTGAAAAAGTGAGTGTGCTGGTCCTCGGATACCTATAGAATATAACTTTGTCAATAGCTTTCGGTGACTTACAGTGTCGAAAGCTTTTGCCAAGTCTATGAACACTCCTGCACAGGCTCTACTGTTGTCTAAGGATTTATTGATCTTACTAACAACGCTATAGAATCGTTTGTAGATTTCTTATTTGTAAATCCAAATTGGAGTTTTGATAAAATATTGTTTTTTGTCAAAAATTCAACTAATCTTGTTTTTAGGGCTTTCTCAAATATTTTAGTTATGTTAGATAATAAACTAATTGGTCTATAGTTTTCTACACGATTGCGATCACCGGTTTTATAGATTGGCTTTATTATCGCGATTTTGAAATGTTCAAGGCATTTGCCGTTTTCAAGTATTAAATTTATGATATGGCTCATAGGTTTTGAAATTTCATTTGATATTTCTTTTAGTAAATTTGAGGTAATATTATCAAAGCCTGGAGAAGTATAGTTTTTTTAAGGAAGAGATTAATTCTTTTATTTCGTCTTCAGACACAGGACGCAGAAATATAGAATTGATGTTAAGAGCCCCATGTTCATGTTCTGTAATTATATCGCCGTTATTTGTTCTTATTGCGTGAGCCATTTTTCCGCCAATTGTAGAATAGTGTTTGTTGAAAATTTCCACAATTTTGTTTATGTCTGTTACAGAATAATTATTTTCATCCAGAACTTTTTTGATGATATTCTGACATTTTGGTTTGTTAATATTGGTATAGCTATTAATTGTTTGCCATAGTTTTTTGCTATTATTTTTATTTTGCTCTATATATAAAAGGTATTTATAATGTGCTTATAAATAAAGTGAGCTTAGGAGTTTTGTTTTAATGTAGTTTGCCATTTAAAAATAAATTCGTATTCTATTCAATAAACAATATTTTGTGTCGAGAATTTTGTGAAAACTCGATCAATAAATTTACAAATTTACCATAAAAAATGGATTGAAAAGTGCATTCAAGTAGATCAACGTGTGACGGGGACTCCTAAATCAGTGTGCACTGTTGAAATCCAAGAACAGATGAGATGAGATGTTGTTCTGAATTAAAAACTGAGTATAATGATCCAAAGTTTCAGAATCGATCGACAGGAAAAGTATGTAAAAAAATTAAGAAAATCTTAAAAAAGGTGCGCCGCGACCTTTCACCCAAAACACTGAGAAAAACGTAACAGATTCATCAAAATTTTATATAATAAAAGTTGGAGAGGACAAAATTTTCTAAGAAAAAGTCCTCGACGATATATATTTTTCTTTTATAGTTTAACCGTGAGCCGCGATTAAAGTTGTGTATTCAAAACCGGTGGCACGTGGGAGAGGCTATATTGACAATCTTAGTTGTTAATTCAGGTATATTTTATAATTATTGAATAATATTGAATAATAATATTGAATAATATTGAATAATTATTGAAACGAGTCCAAAAAATTCATAGAAGTTTCAGGCATTATGGAGAAATTTTCCGCAATGAAAAAAAAAGTTTCAACCAAAAAATTCAAATTTTGACAGCTCCGCAAAAATTTTTTTTTCTCAATTTCATCAGGATTTCAGCAGATTTAAAATTAATATATCTTGGATATTATTGTATATCACAAGAGTAGGGTCTTTTAATAACTGATAAATCTGATCTCTTGATATTTTATTGTAAAACCCATAGTTTCGCCGTAAAAATTCATAACTAAACAAAAGTAAGTATCATTTTTATCAATCCCTCGCATGAAAAATACGTAATAATGTTGATTTTTCAAAAACTCGGTCAACTTGTTTGAAGTAACAAAGTAACATATACTTTTTTTCGAATTTTTTCTACTATAATTTACAACTTCTTTTAACCCTTTGAAGCGCGAATTAATTTTTTAAATTTTTGTTAATATCTGGTTGTGGAATTGTAATTAGTTATGGTACTAGATGTTAATTATACAAAAAGTAACTAAAAAAACATTTGTTTATATTTGTTTATTATATGATTATATAATGTGACCACTATGTCAAATATAAAAATAAAAAATGTCCATTATCCAATATATGTTGTAAAATATATACAGAAAAACATTTACTTTTTATGGAATTCTAAAAAACAGTTTTTATTTGTCCCATGCACCGGCATGTATTTAGCTTGATCAGTTCGTAAATTTATTGGTACATGAACCTTGCAAGAGTTTTCGAAAAAGGGAGACCTTTCCAAATCGCGCTTCAGTCTATTAATACTAACCAGACCAGAAATTACTTCGAGGCGAAAGTCCTTTAATTTCAGACCATTTTCAGTTGCCTGCTTGTAAATGATAAAAGAGTTTACTAAGGCTGTGTCTATGAAGTGCCAAAATAATCGGTGCCACCATTTTCTGCTCTTACGATCGATAGCATAATACGACTTGAGCATATCAGCTCTATCTACATCACCCATGCAACGCCTATAATCGTTCACAGTCTGTGAACAGTTTATTTGGATAATTGTACCAGCCTTCTCTCTTTTTCCAACAGGGACGCTTTCTGTTGGTGCATTAATAGTTGATAACACAGTCACGACTGCCTTATCCTTCCATTTTACACAAGTCAACATCTCTCTCCTAGTAAACCAGTCCCATTCTCCTCTTGTAAGTTTATTGTCATTTTTCAAATTATTTGGCAAATTTTTTCTGCTGCTCCGAACAGTTCCACAACAATATATTTCCTTTTTTATCTCATCAACCTCTCTGTGGTAAAAAAAATGCCAAAATAGGTATGGTATCCTTTACCTTCTAAACCCTCAGTCATCTTATGAACAACATATTTTTCTTAACCCAGTATCTTTATATCATCTTTGTTTTTTCCTTCCACCAACTTCCTCCATCTTTCCTTTGTAAACTTCAAAATTGAATATATACCCGTACTGATCTGCAAGGGCCCAAATTTTATATCCACGCTTTATCGGTTTGTTTGGAAGGTATTGAATGATGATCGGCCTTTAAGTTTGACCATACTCTCGTCAACCGATTGTTCCTTCGTTGGATTGTAATAGTGATGAAATTTATGTTTCAAACTGTCGATGTAAGGACGTATCTCATATAACTTATCATAACCCGGTTGTCCTTTTTTTGGCATAAGAGTATTGTCATTCAAATGAATATTGCTCAAAAGGAATCCAAAACGATTTACGTTCATCAAAGAAGTAATATATGTGTCACGAAGTTCAGGTCGTGAAGACCAGTAATCTCTGTAGCTTGGAGAGGTCTTGATTTCCAAGACCAGATTTATTACAATAAATAACTTTATTTCGATAATATTTGTAGGCTCAAATCGCTCTCCTGGCTGAGTATAGTAAAGATTGGTTTGAAAGACGATGTCATTCAACAGGTTGTCATCAACAAAACATTGGAAATATTTGTAGGGTGTAGATTTACCTTGTACATTATTAGGACCTACATTCTGCTCAAATTGTTTTAGATTTGGAGTAAAATCCTTTTTATTCCACATTACTAAACTCAAAGGAATATCATACTCCGAGGAATCACTGGTAATCCCATCGTCATCACAGGTATTCACATTGTTATCACAGTCATTTCTCCATCGTTATTGTCATCAGATTCCATATTCTCATCTTGTAAAGCCTCCTCTAAATCATCTACTATCATTTGGGAAGGATCCTGGAGCACAAGGTCATCAATTTCGATGTTGTTTATCAAATCCACGTCGTCATTCCAATCTTCGTCGTCATCTGCAACGGAAGCACCATCAGATGGAATATCATCTAACAACATATATGCATCATCCGAGGTGGCTTTCTTGAGATCAATATATTTAGACATTCTGAAAAATTAAAGTTCTGATTTGCAAAGTGGTACAAAAAGGAAACCAATAAACAAATATCAAAATGTCGCATTATTTTCTTATTTGAAGTGAAAAACTAATGTTTACTATATTCAAAATACTCAAAACGATAGTAATATGTGAATACTTACTACAAAAAGTGTTCAAAATATATAATTATCGCCAAAAACAAAGTAACCTAGCACGCACGTATGTAAAGATTCACAATAACTGATTGAGAAGCTATTCTATAGGATCTGGTTCACTTTCCAGAGTTAGTTTGGTTGCTGGATGACAGATGGCACACTTTATTCATAATGGTTTCACTCGTATCACAATGCATTAAGAAGAAAAATTATAAATTTGTGGTTACATAGCGAAACTACTTCCCCTGAAAGGGTTAAACAAACAAATGTTACAAACAATTTGAAAAAAATTGTAATATTTACAAAAAAAATCCTTATATTTTCCTGAAACCGAAACTCGCATGAAAGGATAATTTTTTTTTAAAATATGATCATTTTTTTTTAATACGGATTAAAAAAATTTTTTTTAAATCTTTTCATGTGTCGGTTGCAGGAAAATACAACGACTTTTTGCAAATGTTACGATTAATCTCAAATTGTTCATAATTGTTTATTTAAAAGAAGTAAATTATAATGGAAAAAATCCAAAAAGGTATACATATACTCTTTGTTACCAACACTTCAAACAAGTTGACAGTGTTTTTGATAAATCGACATTGTTAAATATTTTTCATGCAAGGGATAAAAATGGTACTTTTGTTCAGTTATGAAGTTTTTACAGGGAAACTTCAGGTTTTACAATAAAATGTTTTCTTAAAAAATGTTTTCATAACCGCCTCTCAAGTCACCGAAATAACTCCCAGAAAATCCTAGGATTTTGTGTTGAGTAAAGAGAGATGATGCCCTACAGTTTATTGTGGAGTCCGAACCACATCTTATGGCATCGACAGTTCTCTTCCATCCTGATTCGAAACAAATTACAAATAAAATTTCTAACTTGCCCCGGGATGGATTCGAATCATCGAATAAATAGCTATAAGCGCTTTACCCACTTGGCTACCATGCCGAGGGATCAAATTGATCAGTTATTAAAAATCCCTTATTTTGCACATAAATTTATTTGGTTTACGAAAAATATCCAAAATATCTTTACTTTAAATGCCGATGAAATTGAGAAAAACGTTTTTTCCCCATTGCACAAAAATTAAAATTTATGGTTGAAACATCATTTTCTTTACTTTACTACTCCATAATGCGTAGAATATCCATGAATTGTTTGGGCCCGTTTCAATAGTTATAAAATGTACATAATGAATTAAACAACTAAAAGTGTCAATATAGCCGCTCCCGCGCGCAACGGGTATTGATTACATAACTTTAAGCGCGATAGGACCAAAGTTGTCCTTTACAACTTTGGTCCTATCAAATTTTTTACGAATCTGTTACGGTTCTTTCAGCGTTTGGGTTGAAGGGTCGCGGCGGACTTTTTTTAAATGTTTTGCATAGCAGCTCAGCAACTGCAAATACCGAAATCGCAAATATTACGAGATGATAAGAGACATGCTTATCATCTAGAGCTCGCGCAGCATTAACGCCCTGGGGATGCTGAATAGCACTTGAATTTTTACTAGTGGATTTTCAGCAGAAGAAAAGCCTGATTTTTTGGGTAAAATTATTTGGACAGATGAATCAACATTCACTAGAGCAGGAGTAGTGAATGTTCTCGGCCCACGAAAATCCTCTCAAAATTCGACCGTGACTATTTAAAGATGAATTCAGTGTGAACATTTGGGCTGGGTGTTTTTCACAATATCGTTTGTGGTCCACATTTCCTACACCCAAGATAAAACTGGAAATTATTCCACGAGTTTCTTACCAATGATCTGCTTGGTTGTATCGAGAATTTGCTCCCCGATTTGCAATACAATAGTTGGATACAATTGGATTGTGCTCCAGCAAGAGAATGGTTAAATGCAGATTATACACAGCGTAGAATTTTTGCTTTAGGAATAAATAATATGCATCATGAAATGATTAACGGCACTGGACCAGTGTCCTGACCACCCAGGCCACCGGATCTCAACCCACTAGACATTTATATGCCACAGTTAATTCATTGATTCGACAGTGTCGGAAATATATTGAGGTAGGTGGATTACAATTTGAGCAGTTTCTTTGAACATTTCTAATTTTAATTTTTTCTTGATGTATGTAACTCCAGTATCTACGCCAATGACTTTCTGTGACTATTTTTGATTTGAAACGTAACTGCAGCTTTACGTAGAAAGGTGGTGTGCCAAATTTGAAAATTTTAGCATTTGTCTTCTTTAGGTATTAAATTATAAACTAGTCTTTAATGAAACTGCTATTATTTTTACATACTCTACATATTCCTGAAGTTTGTGCCTTGGAAACTGGACCGCCCTGTATAGAGGAATTTTCCATTTAAAATTTAAGGCGTCAGCCATCCTCCACATAATAGAAGAAAGTGAAATGGAATTTTTTACTTTCTTCTCATTGTTCAACTGTTGTGTAGCCAAATGACGCAACCGGTCGAAAATATGTAAGTCTATCGCCAAAATAAAATGCGAAAAGCACGTTCTACCAAACTTATTCAGTACACGGAATTCTATATTCTTCACAACTTTCGGTTATAAATAATTTTCTGAAGTGTACAAAGATCTTATCTTGTAATTGTTTTCGAAACATACATAAAATAACGTAATCTTGGTAGTTCAAAGTTCAAATAAATTTGGTCAGTAAGGATACTTGTTCGCGTAGGCGAGGAATATGTAATCCAGGAAAAATAAAATATGAATCAAAGTTTTATTGTGTTATAAATTACAATATAACCTTTATTCTTTATATGCCTTAAATATTAAAAATTTCATTATGTCATTATGTACTTCTTAGTATATTTAGTATATTTAGATAATGTTAGCAATTCAAAAATATTATTTGAAAATTAAATGATTTTGTGTTTAAAACTATTTTATTTGATTTTATTGATCACAAGACTTAGGGTGTTTGGATGTCATCCCAGAGACGGATTTTTAAACTTAATACCGTATTTCGAAAAAGGCGTGATATATTAGTAATAAATTAAATTGCAGTTTTGACAGTGTATTTACACATTAATTAAATTAATTATATTATGTATGTATGCAATGTTGAAGAGCGAATATCGTTTGTGTTCCAAGGTGACTACCTACTTATTGACCTTCTGCCTTCTGTTTAGTTTATATACTTGCTCTATGGTAATTTGTTCAGTTCGAAAACACGCTAATTAGCGATCAGTTGTGTGTACGGTGAGTACAAGAACTTTTTTTATTTACTCGATATTTTATGTTTAGTACAGTAAAAATAACGAGGCAGACCATGTCTTCAGAAATTGTGATACCTTGTGTGTACGATGAGTATAAAGAAATTTTTCATTTATTTGATATTTTCTGTTTAGTGTAGTGTATTAGTGGACCTAAAAATAGAGAGGAGGTCCGCGTCCTTAGCAAAAGTGATGTTTTGTGTGAAAACTATGACGTCTGGTATTATTGAAATTAGAAAAACTCTATCGTACCATGTGAATAAATAAAATATAGGACAAAAGAAAATCACTCACATGTACAGCACACAAACCAGAAGTGCGAATTTAAAAATAGTGCTTTCAGTAAATTCTTTGGATAATATTATTAGATATCGGGAGGTAGCGATAAATGACGTCAATTCCAGAGATGACGCTGGGTGATGTGTCGCCGCGTAAATATGTTCATGCGTATATGACACAATATCTTACCTTATGGTTATTTTGGTGAGTTTGGTAACATCCAAAGTTAATATGAAGACGGCCGAAAGTATTTGTGAAAATGACACTAACGAACACATGCATTTTTAACTAGCGATCATAACAGTAAAAGTATATTGTCTATAATTATTTATTTGTGGCATCCTATAGTGTTTCTTTTCACATTCTTTGGGTATTTACCACTCTCCTATAAATTGTTTTAAAACGATTATTAAATAATTATCTGGAAATATATAAACAGAAACTGCCATGTTTGAGAACGGAATCAGACAGTATTCCAAAACGTCAATTTTATCTCATCTAAAATAATTGATTTTTAAATTTCATTCTCAGGTTAATACTTCTTAAAATGAGACATTTTAAGCAGAATTTTTTTTCCCAAATCTATCTCTGACTAATCTTTTTGGCGCAGAGATTTGTTAATTTCTTAAATAATTTGTAGGATAGTGGCTTAATATTCAAATAAGTTGAGAAAACGTAAAATTATTTTGCTAATATTAATGCACCCACTAAAACATTTGCCACCCTCCAGCCGTAAGCTTTAGTGATTTCATCCAAGTTAATCCAGACGTATTTATTCAGAATATTTTTTTTGTTTAATACTGTCACATCTTTGTGATAAATACTGTTTTTTAGTGTCGTTTCCGATGGCACCTGAACATTGCTCCACTGCCGCTCACCAATACGCCTTTGCAAAATTGAACGAGATATTTAAAAATGTTAACCTCCGTTGTATTTTATTTCGCACTGTTTACGTGTTTTTCACATATAAGTTTTATAAATTCTACGTACTTAGAGAGTATTCAAGATGAGGCAGTGGGCGTAAACGTCATAGCCAAGGTGAATCGCCTATATCTACGAATATAAATTCTCATCGCTATTGGACACTCGCCAATAACAAGCATCCCTTCAAGACGACGACGATCAGTAAGTCATTGTTTTTCATAACTGCAAACCGTTCAATTACCTGATAAAATCTCTTATTTTTTTGTTCCCAATTTTATAAAGAACAGATTTATTGCATAGCGCATAAAAATATTTGATCTTTTCATATTGTTTGGGAATGTTTCATTAAGTGTTTACAATATAATATTATATCTACGTAAAAGTCGTTTCTGGAATTTATCGCCACCTCCCAATCTCTAAATATCGTCGACTTTTTTCCATTTCAATTTGTCAATAAAATCAATAGTAAACTCTTTTTTGAAAAAAAATCGTTTTTAAAATACCTCGGTAACCGTGACGTATTTTTTGTTTCTTAAAACAATACATGCATATTAAAGTTATCAATTTTTGCAGATACAGAAAATTTCCCAACATTCTGCAGTTGAAGCAGTAAAAGCAAATCTAATTAATCTAATATTGAACTATACGAGTGAATGGGATTTGCACTCAGGACTCTCAGTCGAGTGGCAATACCTTCAACCGCTTGGCTTGTAACAATAGAATTTAGTTAAACAGTTTTATATAAATAAATATTCAACATTTAATTTATTAGTAGGAGCTAGACATGTATAATGTCAAGTTAGTTAGTTTCTTTGGAAAGATAAGTCACCTTAACTACCCCAAATAAATATTTGGGTATCTAAAACCATTTTGTTTGTATTTACGTGCCTTAGTTAATTTGTTTGTATTCATGGCAATCCTTTAGTATAAAATGGGATGCAGACCAGATGTAGATCAAATCCTGAGCTCGTCCAGGAAGCATTTTTGCCAATCCTAATGGGTTCAGTTATGGAAGTAAGATCAACATATTTGATTGGTTAACAGTACTTGCGCCATTGATAATAAAATTTAAAAATCGAAATGCGGTCGATACAGTCTTCAATATATTTACAGGAAAGCGACATTATAGGATAGTAGACAAAACATTTCTAATTTAAGTACGACCACCTATCGGTATAAAACGCACCCCCATAGAGGGTGAGAACCACCCTCATCTGCCACCAAACCAATTGATAACGACAATGACTGAAAAACATTCATTTTCTTGATTCCCATCTTGATTATTTCCCGGAAAATTTAGGTGACTATAGTGAAGAACAAGGGGAACGTTTCCACCAGGACATAGCCGAAATGGAAAAACGATATCAAGGAAGATGGGACGAACACATGATAGCAGACTACTGTTGGTCAAACGACAGTCAGTAAGAAGATCGTTTGAAAATAAAGTTAAAAGATACCATAGAAAAAAAGATTAAAAAAAAGAAGAATTGAAAGCTACTAACGTAAGAGTACTTCTCACCCCCTTCAGGGATGCGTTTTATACCCAAATGGTGTTAAGATTGGTGACAAATGACTGCTAATATCCTAGCTACAAGGATCTCTGCATAAAATGAAATCGTTATCAAATTTTATGTTTTTTTCCTTTCTTTTTTTCTGTAATTGAAGTTAAGGGTTGTTTTTCATAACGCTATAGGGGTAGTTTTGGGGTATTACGTGAATTCTACGTCAGTTTATTGCAAACCTAACGAAACTTAAACATTTTTAGATGATTTTCAGTCATTGTCGTTATCAATTGGTTTGATGGCAGATGAGGGTGGTTCTCACCCTCTATGGGGGTACGTTTCATACCGATAGGGTGAACGCTGCAATTCACCTTTATTTTTATCATAATACATTCAATTTCTCCCGAAAATATTAAACAAAACGATTCAGGGGGTGTTTTTTTGGCTCTAAAATTTTTTTTTGGGGGTGTACGACTTTTCTTGACCCCGGATTCGGAATCAGCGATCAAAAATACATAAGGATATACTCGTCTCATTGCTAGGCCAAATTTTTTTTTTGTGGGGCTGTGTAATTTGAAGCCAGCTTTAATAATTTTTATGGACTGTCACTTTGACAGTGACAGACGTCAAGTATAGTTTGTTATTTTGTCAACCGAAATTGATTTTGCTAATCTGCATAAAAGGCGACTACATTCCCAATTTATTAATTCATTACATTAACTTTACCCCAAAATTATCTCCTCCTATTACGTCAATATTAGTTAAATGAATTTAGTGTTCTCTTGTACTTATTGTTGATCCTACAAATGGAATATTTGTGTCATTTTGTAAACCACACACGTTAATGAAATATACAGAAGAATAAAATTATGTAAATTTTCTTTAAAAGTATTTAAAGTTAGTATAGTTATCTACATTGCAGTCACTTTCTTAAGTCCCTTTTTATCTGAGAAACGTTTTGTTAAAAAACTTCTGTGCTTGACTCATACGTGTTGGTCATAATAGAAATCGAACTTGAACTTTATCACAGGGAACCATAAATCGTATAATCTTCATTTACATATTGCCTCTGTACTTTGCTGTAAATGATTTATGCATGAACGTCACCTCACCATCAATACATTGATTCTCTGAATTTGTTGATTGTTCGACCAACACCTTCCTGACACCCACAATCAAACAAGTAATGCATGTCACTAGGGATTCAGAAAAATTTACGACCACCCCGTCTCGAAAAATAATTGCGTAACATGGTTTTATCTAGCATGAACCCGATGAATAATTGACTCAGGTTCAATAAGCATTATTTTGATTATGGAATAAATCCTGAAATTGCAAAACATTTATTTATAGCCTTACTCTAGTGCAAATTAATTAAGCTTTAACTGAGTTATCCATGTTATACCGGGTGTCTAAAAAGTCGTGCGTCAAACTAAAAGAGGTGGTAGGAAATTTTTGAGCATATTTGTTACTTAGGCAAGTCCCCGAAGCTTCAACCGCCTTGGGAAAGATCATACACTGTCGTCACCAGAATCAATGACGTTGTATATCGAATTCAACAAAGTCAAAAATTAAAGATGAAGGTGTGTATATAGAGATGCCTGACCTAGACGTTCAGGCTTAAGGAGGGAGCAATGTTAAACGAATGGACTATATTAACTGTCATTCTAAAATATACCTAGAGATGGCATTACTAGTACTTAAAATTAAATGAACTTATAAAGAAGTAAGCAGAATTGATCGAGAAGGGTCAGGAATATTCAAGTTCTATTGCACATAGATGGATACACAAGGCACAGAATGGGTCAAGAAGCTCAAAGTACTATTTTGAAATTGTGCGATTAAAGGAGAAATAAGTTATATACCGTGGATTCGTTGATTGCAACTTCTGGTAAAATAATTATAGACATAAGAAAAATAAGTAATCGGTAATCAGCTACTAATAACTGATTATTAGCAAAAAAAAAATTACTTATTACTTATAAAAAAATCATAGAATTATTAGTATTTTAGGTAGAAAAATAAATGTATCAGGAATATTCAAGTTCTATTGCACATAGATGGATACATAAGGCACAGAATGGGTCAAGCAGCTCAGTACTATTTTGAAATTGTGCGATTAAAGAAGAAATAAGTTATATACCAAGGATTCGTTGATTGCAACTTCTGGTAAAATAATTATATACATTAGAAAAATAAGTAATCGGTAATCAGCTACTAATAACTGATTATTAGCAAAAAAAAATTACTTATTACTTAGAAAAAATCATAATATTATTAGTATTTTAGGTAGAAAAATAAATTTGTCAGGAATATCCAAGTTCTATTGCACATAGATGGATACATAAGGCACAGAATGGGTCAAGGAGCTCAGTACTATTTTGAAATTGTGCGATTAAAGAAGAAATAAGTTATATACCAAGGATTCGTTGATTGCAACTTCTGGTAAAATAATTATATACATTAGAAAAATAAGTAATCGGTAATCAGCTACTAATAACTGATTATTAGCAAAAAAAATTACTTATTACTTAGAAAAAATCATAATATTATTAGTATTTTAGGTAGAAAAAATAAATTTCTCAGGAATATTCAAGTTCTATTGCACATAGATGGATACATAAGGCACAGAATGGGTCAAGCAGCTCAGTACTATTTTGAAATTGTGCGATTAAAGAAGAAATAAGTTATATACCGTGGATTCGTTAATTGCAACTTCTGGTAACATAATTATAGACATAAGAAAAATAAGTAAACGGTAATCAGCTACTAATAACTGATTATTAGCAAAAAAATTACTTATTACTTATAAAAAATCATAGAATTATTAGTATTTTAGGTAGAAAAATAAATTTATCAATGAACTAATTAGAGAAATGAAATTCTCAAAAAATATCAATAGCGTATTACAAAAATTTATTGTCATGGCTGGATAGGTTTTTTTTGAGTAAAAGGTCCAATGTTTAGAAAAAACTAGTTTTTCATCTTGCTGACGTTTCGGTAAATTTATTACCTTCTTCAGGGCAGTTAAAATTTAGTTTTCAGCGTACTGCATAAGACAACTACATTTTAACTACCCTGAAGAAGGTAATAAATGTACCGAAACGTTGGCAAGTTGAAAAACTAGTTTTTTTAAACATTGGACTTTTTACTCAAAAAAAACCTTTCCAGCTATAATTTATTGGTCTAAAATAACTACGTGTATATTTATTGTGATGATCAATGAACAAGCACATATACATGTAACTAATTTTAAAAAAGCGTACAGAAAGAAAAATGCCACAAAAAATTTAATGGAAAATTAGGACGGGGTTCCCTACCACAAGCAAAATGACGCGATTGTTTTTTGTTTTGTTTTGTTTATGTCGTTGATACAAAATATCTCAATTAACTACGTCATCAAACACATTTTTGCCTTGATTATAAAGATAATGCCACATAAGTATTCCGGTATGTCAATAGGAGACAACAAGAAAAAAAGAGTTATGTACTGCTTTTATTTTTTATCAGCGTGGAATTTTGTGATTGTGTCGGCTCCCTAACTGGGCGTATTCAGGCGGAATTATTCATAAATATATCTACCAGTCACGTGAAACTTTCGATGACATGATTTTATTGATTTATACATAAGTATATGACATAAGCTGCACGCTACATGGGGTCAAGCGGATATATAATAAGTCATTATAACCATTGCAAATATTTATTGTTTAGCTATGCTGTCCCCATTAAAACTAATCATAAATAGCAAGCACATGACTCTGAGATACACGACTATTTATATTTCTCTTTACCTGACAACCCACCAATCTGTACCGAAGCTGGTCTTAGAGTAACGAAAAATCGAAAATTTTGGAACACATGAAAAAGTTTTGTTAAATTATTTCATTGAGCTGTCGTAAAATGATTTAATCTGTGTCTATGTTTAATAAAGTATTGTGTAAAATTATTTTGTGAAAACTGTGTAGTCTTCCGGCGACAATTATAATGTATTGTTACATGTTTGCTATCCACACACACCTCAAATCGTAGATTCGTTAATTGAAAGTCCCGGTAGCATTTTTCCGTTCCCTATTGTGCTAGCGCTACATAGTGCGTTAATCATATAGGAGTCGAATGCAGGTTGTCATTTCGTTTCCTAAGTGGATGCAGCACACACAGTGTATATAATTGGCGCTTTTCCATTTGCTATAATAAAATGAATTCAAATTTATGAATAAATTTTGTAATGTAATTTTCCTTGCCCTAAAATGTGCTTGTTTTGTAATTTTAAATGTTATGAAGGTCTCAGTTTAAGATAAATGATAGAAAATGAAATGATGGGCAAGGGAAAAATGCACTATGTGTGCTGCATCCACTTAGGAAACGAAATGACTGAACCTGCATTCAACTCCTATATGATTGACGCACTATGTAGCGCTAGCACAATAGGGAACGGAAAAATGCGTCCCGGTAACACATGCTACTTTATTAACTAATTAACAATTAACAACAATAACTTAATGAAGGATTTAACTATAATCACAATTAAACACTTAGAAATAACTACTTTAGTCTCTAACTTACTCATAAAAGAACATGGCACCCGAACGAGGGATCCTGGGTTTCAGTAGATTTTTCTGACATTTTTTGTACAATATATTATGACCCAGGATGACACTTGTATATGCGGGATATTTTTTAGAGCCTACAGGATGTACCAGAAAACAGGTCCGAAGTTTCCTTCTTTTGCAAAATTTAAAAATATTATTTGTCTCCTTGGATATGAATGAATATCCTTTAAAAAAATCGATTAGTATAAGTATTTTGAAGTATATATTTTATTTAACGAAGTGTCCTATAATCAAAATATACGAGGT